>CM040798.1:44599906-44602406 GCA_022829025.1 Squalius cephalus
AAGGGCCACACCTGAGACAGGAAGAGTTCATGACACACACACACACAAGCTTTACAGCATCCAAACGGACACACATCACTTCCTGTTACCTGTAGACGGTCGTGGTCGCCGTGGAAACCTTCTCGTTCAGGATGCGACACTTGAACTTGTTGTACTAGAGCAAGAGGAAACACTTTGTTAACATTTGTTAGCAAACAGTGAGCAATACACATTTACAACATTTATTAATCTCTGTTAATGTTAGGTGATAAAAATCCAGTCATTGTTTGTTCATCTCAGTTCACGGTGCGTTAACTAATGTTAAAACATCCAACTTTTGATTTTAATAAAGTATTAGTAAATCTTGAGATTAACATTAACTGAGATTTGCAATAGAAGTATTGTTCATTGCTGGATCATGTTCGCTAATCGCTGAAATCACAGGATCTGATGTGGTCTAGTCGAGTCAGCTTTATTTCTACAGCGCTTTAGTGTTTCAGAGCAGCTTTACAGAGATAACAGGAGAATAATGCAAAGTTTGTTTCTAGAAGAAAATAGCGTCACAGTCCAGCTTAAGATAGATCAGTGATGGCTCATTTCTGTTGTAAAAAAAGTTATTAATTTAGTTAATTTATATATACAGACCTTTTCCAAAAAATTTGAATATGGAAAAGTTTATTTATTTCCATAATTCCATTCAAAATGTTAAACTTCCATAGATTATAGATTCAGGGCCCACAACTTAAACGATTTCAAGTATTTAGTTGTTTATTTGTACATAATTTGGGCTTCCAGCTCATAAAACCCACGAAAACAGGATTTCAAAAAAATAGAATATTACATGAAATCACACAGTAATTACACAGTGATACCATGGTCATTGAACCAGGTTTTGGTTCTTTTGGCAGTGTGGGCCGGTGCAAATCCTGCTGGAGAATGAAGGAAGCATGAAGTGCTCTGGACATGTCCTGGTAGACGGCTGCGTTGACTCTGGATTTAATAAAGCACAGTGGACCAAAGTCCTCTTCTCTGATGAGAGCAAATTTTGCATCTCATTTGGAAACCAAGGTCTCAGAGTCTGGAGGAAGAATGGAGAGGCACACAATCCAAGATGCTTGAAGTCCAGTGTGAAGTTTCCACAGTCTGTGTTGGTTTGGGGAGCCGTGTCATCGGCTGGTGTTGGTCCACTGTGCTGTCCACTCAACGCAGCCGTCAACCAGGACATGTCCAGAGCACTTCATGCTTCCTTCAGCAGACAAGCTTTATGGAGATGCTGACTTCATTTTCCAGCAGGATTTGCACCGGCCCACACTGCCAAAATAACCAAAACCTGGTTCAATGACCATGGTATCACTGTGTAATTACTGTGTGATTTCATGTAATATTCTATTTTTTTTAAATCCTGTTTTCGTGGGTTTTATGAGCTGGAAGCCCAAATTATGCACAAATAAACAACTAAATACTTGAAATCATTTAAGTTGTGGGCCCTGAATCTATAATCTATGAAAGTTTAACGTTTTGAATTGAATTATAGAAATAAATAAACTTTTCCATGATATTCTAATTTTTTGGAAAGGGTCTGTATATATATATAGCCTCTCTGGAGAAAACCCTGATATCATCGTCCAGCTCAGTTCAGTTCTCATATAATGGTGTCAGTGCAGGAGATCAATAATATTGTTGAATATTAAATGAAATGTCCCCAACTAAGCAAGACAAAAGCCAAAGTGCCCCCTATTGGCTGGAGCCCCAGGGCACTCGCCCAATCGCGTCTATGGATGATCCTGATGACAGTGACAGGAACCAAATCTCCATGGTAAAGTATGAACTCTTACAGTAAAGGTCTGGAGGTGGAGTTCCTGACCTTGAACATCTGGAGTTCCTGACCTTGAACATTCTGACCTTGAACATCTGGAGTTTCTGACCTTGAACATCTGGAGCAGCGTCTCCTTCCGGACCTCCAGTCTCTCGAACGGCTGCTTGTCCTTGATGATGCCTCGGCAGAGGAGCTCCAGATCAGCAAACTCTGAGCTCGACACTCCTCTGTCAACACACACACACACACACACACACACACTGATGATGACGAGACCAGGCGTGATGAAGATCAGCTCAGGAACAGCACACACACTCACTTGTGTCCGTCCAGGAACATGTCGTAGTAGAAGCCGTTCTCGATGGGCGGCCCGTAGCAGAGACACCCGCCGTAGAAACACTCCATGGCCTCGCCCAGGATATGAGCGCTCGAGTGCCAGTACACCTGAGGCGGAAAACAACTGTGTGTGTGTAGAATTACATTCAATTCAATACAATTCTATTTAGTTCAATTCAACTCTACTCCGTTCAGTTCAATTTAATTATGTTCCATTCAATTCTGTTCAGTTCAATTCCATTCAATTAAGTTCCTTCAATTCATTTACTATCAATTTAATTCAGTTTAATTCTGTTCTGTTAAAAATGTCTGTTTTGTTCCATTTAAATGAATTCTATTAAATTCAATTACATTCAATTTAATTCTGTT
>CM040798.1:44607406-44612406 GCA_022829025.1 Squalius cephalus
TGGTTCTTCAGTCTTATTCTGGCTCTTCTGTGTCTTTGTCCTCTTCTCCTTCTCCTTCTCCTTCTTCTGCTCCTCCTTCTTCTCCTGCTCCACCTCGAGGCTCCTGCGGAGGTGCACTAGCCGGTACCGGAGCTTCTGGTTCTCGGTGATCAGCTCGTCCAGGTCCGGGCCGGTTCTGAAGTCGAACCCGCCCGTCAGTAACTCCTGCAGGCAGAGGATCTCGCGACGCAACGCCTCGACCTGCGCCTCCTGAGCGGACAGACGCTCCGCAACACGCTCCGCAACGCCCTCCGCCATCTTCAGCTCACAGCTGACGCGACGCGACGCGAGTGGATTTAAGAGTTCTGGGAGTGACATGAGCTGATCTCTCCGCCAGGAGGCGCTGCGGGGCCCAGACTGCAGAATACTCCACTCACATGCATGCGAATCAAACCATTTTTAACAGAATTGGGTAAAGTTTGTGCATGTGAAGGAATGGCATACAGATAACTGGGAAAAAGAGGTTTATAGGAGAAAGTGGGGCAGATGCCTGATATTTATTGAGAGTACAGGATGATGACCTTGGGGGAGACGCAATATGAGAGTTTATTTGGCGAATTGGTGAATAACTCTTTCACATTTGTTACTTTAATTATATAAATATGTTTTTTTTTGCACTTTTTTTAATTGTTTGTTTCTTGCAGATGTATTCTAGCAATCTTCAGGCAATTGCAAGTGACAAGTGTTGGATGGTTTTGTTAATCTGAAAGAGAAAATACTTCGGTTAAAAATGCCTCCTCTCTACCAAGTTTTAAGCATTTGCTTAAAAAGACCTTTATCAATAGCTTTCAACCAGGAATAATGTCTGTATTCTGTTGTGTTGTGTTCTTTTGTATTTGTATTGTATTGTATCAGAGTTGTATTGTACAGCACTATGTGTCAACCTTGAGTTGCGTTGAATGGCTTTATGAAAAACAAAAAACTGAATCATAAAGATTTTTTTTTTTTTTTTTTTTTTTTTTTTGCTGGAAAGGCTTAATTTATTTTGCATGTTTTAAGGATAAAACCTTTCACAGATCTAATTCAAGAGAGATACAAATTAAATACTATGATTAATCACTATCAAATTTATATTTGCGCTGATTCTGAATAAAGTAAACATACAATAATTTACACATTAATAATGGCAGTAATACATTTTGAGAAAAACAAAACAGAATGAAGAGTAAAAATCGAGGAATTATTATGTAAACACATTGTATCCGATAATCAGACACGCCCATTCTTACACTCTAAGTAAGAGCTCATGTTGTTTCCGCTCTAGACGCTTCGTTCTGTTCATAAGAGCTGAGGCGTATTGATAACACCCGCGTGACCCACGAGAACAGAAATACTCTTCAAGGTTATTTACTGTCATTTCACTCATTCTATATATAGAAGCACATGTATGACACATAAGGGAAAACAATCATGCTTTGGTAAATCATAATGACATAAAACGTCATAATTATACCATACTAAGCCCTAATTATGAAATAACAAGCCAACATTTTGACTTTTTATATCATCATTATGACTTAAAAGTAAACTACGATAATTAAAAAGTTGAAATTATGACAAAAATGAATTGTCGCAGTACCAGATCTGGCCGGCAGGTGTCAGTGATGTGAGCGGTGACGTCAATGTGCGGAAGTAAACACACCGCAGCGCTTCATGTTCATGATCCTCTGATCATGTATTAAATAATATATGACTATAAATAATATAAAGTTAACAGTCCGAGGATGAATCGTACGCTTTAATGGCTCAGATCGGGGCAGCAGAAGAAAGCGTTGTGCTGTAAATATCATTGATTATTGGTTATTGATGTGGGTTCGGGATGGCCGCGGGTTTCGCTCCGCCGAAGCTCAAAGACTTTATTCTCACAGAGAAACTGGGAAGCGGCACATACGCCACAGTTTATAAAGCTTTCAGAAAGGCGAGTGGTTATTCATGATTGTGATTGTGAGTGTGTGTTGTAGATGATCTGCGTGTGTTGATGGACAGTGTGTGTGATTGCAGACTGACAGCAGGGAAGCGGTGGCGGTGAAGGTGGTCAGCAAGAAAACTCTCAACAAAACCTCGATGGAAAATCTTCTGACGGAGATCGAGATCCTGAAGACGGTCCGCCATCCTCATATAGTGCAGCTCAAAGACTTCCAGGTACAGTTTCCCAGCATCCAGTTCTGTGTGTGTGTCAGTAACCTGATCTATAACTCTGGTTCCCATCTCCGTCTGTCAGTGGGACAGTGAGAACATCTATCTGATTCTGGAGTGGTGCTCAGGAGGAGATCTGTCCAGTTTCATCCGCAGTCGACGGATTCTTCCGGAAAGAGTTGCGCGCCGGTGCCTACAGCAGATCGGTATGAAACAAATGCCTGATACAGACTGATTCAGATGAGGGAACAAGAGCCAGTGATGTGTGTGTGTGTGTGTGTGTGTGTGTTTCAGCATGTGCTCTTCAGTTTCTCCATGAGAAGAACATCTCGCATCTGGACCTCAAACCTCAGAACATTCTGCTGAGTGGAAACGTATTGAAGCTCGCAGGTGAAACTTGCATGTGATTTTTATTTCAGCATCTCACCATAGCATGAGTCCAGTATAGCAGTGGGAAATATAACCCATAGCATCTGTGGTGACGTGTAGACAGTGAAGAGAAGCGGGCCCAGGACTGAGCCTTGAGGCACACCGGAGGAGCTTCTGCTGCACAACACATGTTTGAGACTCCTTGTGCATGCACAAATCTCACTGGTTTATTACAATTAAGTGCAAAATGATTGTTTGGGAATGTAAACTGATATAGAGAGTATGCACTGACATCACTTTCCCGCGGGAACACACTCCCTCAGCCGGACTGAGTGGCAGAAGAGCTGCGGTGTGACTGAGTTTAATAGGAGAAACTGTGAAGAAACGAGTAAAACAAACGATTATAAAGCTTGGACTCCATATAGTGTTCCTTACAACTTACCAGAGATCCAGTGATCATGGATATTGACCAGGAATCGTGTTTCCTCACATTTATATGAGCCTGATTTCCACACTGGAGAAATACATAAAGCAGATTAGCCCGTGAACGCTTTATATAAATACAATATAGGTGTAAACCCATGTGATCACTCATATCAGTGTTATATATATCATCATATCGTCCAGCTCTGAAACTTGTGTAGTTTTTGTCAGTGTTTATTTAAAGACATCCAATTATGCATCCAATTAAATATTTAATTGAGTTGTCAATACAATAATATAGGGTGTTATTTTACCCCATAATACAGCCTATCGACACACAATGAAATCTGTAAATCCACATTTCTCTTGTTTCTGTGAATTGCGGAAACATTTGCTTCTCTGTTCTGTAGCTTTCGTCAGTCTGTGAAAATATACCTCAGATTTCTTGCTAAATCTATTTATACAGTCAATCTCAAAGCTCTTTTTCCTGTTTTAGATGTGTTTTGTGTGTTTTTCGCGGCTGAAAACAAACGCTGTCTCTGCCACTCAGTGTTTCTGCCACTCAGTGTTTCTGCCACTCAGTGTTTCTGCCACTCAGTGTTTCTGCCACTCAGTGTTTCTGCCACTCAGTGTTTCTGCCACTCAGTGTCTCTGCCACTCAGTGTTTCTGCCACTCAGTGTTTCAGTGTTTCTGCCACTCAGTGTTTCTGCCACTCAGTGTTTCTGCCACTCAGTGTTTCAGTGTTTCTGCCACTCAGTGTTTCTGCCACTCAGTGTTTCTGCCACTCAGTGTTTCAGTGTCTCTGCCACTCAGTGTTTCAGTGTTTCTGCCACTCAGTGTTTCTGCCACTCAGTGTCTCTGCCACTCAGTGTTTCTGCCACTCAGTGTTTCAGTGTTTCTGCCACTCAGTGTTTCTGCCACTCAGTGTTTCTGCCACTCAGTGTTTCAGTGTCTCTGCCACTCAGTGTTTCAGTGTTTCTGCCACTCAGTGTTTCAGTGTCTCTGCCACTCAGTGTTTCAGTGTCTCTGCCACTCAGTGTTTCAGTGTTTCTGCCACTCAGTGTTTCTGCCACTCAGTGTTTCTGCCACTCAGTGTTTCTGCCACTGTGTTTCAGTGTTTCTGCCACTCAGTGTTTCTGCCACTCAGTGTTTCTGCCACTCAGTGTTTCTGCCACTGTGTTTCAGTGTTTCTGCCACTCAGTGTTTCTGCCACTCAGTGTTTCTGCCACTCAGTGTTTCTGCCACTCAGTGTCTCTGCCACTCAGTGTTTCTGCCACTCAGTGTCTCTGCCACTCAGTGTTTCTGCCACTCAGTGTCTCTGCCACTCAGTGTCTCTGCCACTCAGTGTTTCTGCCACTCAGTGTCTCTGCCACTCAGTGTTTCAGTGTTTCTGCCACTCAGTGTTTCTGCCACTCAGTGTTTCTGCCACTCAGTGTTTCTGCCACTCAGTGTTTCTGCCACTCAGTGTCTCTGCCACTCAGTGTTTCTGCCACTCAGTGTCTCTGCCACTCAGTGTCTCTGCCACTCAGTGTTTCTGCCACTCAGTGTCTCTGCCACTCAGTGTCTCTGCCACTCAGTGTTTCTGCCACTCAGTGTCTCTGCCACTCAGTGTTTCAGTGTTTCTGCCACTCAGTGTTTCTGCCACTCAGTGTTTCTGCCACTCAGTGTTTCTGCCACTCAGTGTCTCTGCCACTCAGTGTTTCTGCCACTCAGTGTCTCTGCCACTCAGTGTCTCTGCCACTCAGTGTTTCTGCCACTCAGTGTCTCTGCCACTCAGTGTTTCAGTGTTTCTGCCACTCAGTGTTTCTGCCACTCAGTGTTTCTGCCACTCAGTGTTTCTGCCACTCAGTGTTTCTGCCACTCAGTGTCTCTGCCACTCAGTGTTTCTGCCACTCAGTGTCTCTGCCACTCAGTGTCTCTGCCACTCAGTGTCTCTGCCACTCAGTGTTTCAGTGTTTCTGCCACTCAGTGTCTCTGCCACTCAGTGTTTCTGCCACTCAGTGTTTCTGCCACTCAGTGTTTCAGTGTTTCT
>CM040798.1:44617406-44622406 GCA_022829025.1 Squalius cephalus
TCTCAATTTCAGAAAATGTACCCATGTGACTGGCTTTGAGGTCCAGGGTCACATATGGTCAACATAAGATCATAAAGAGAACATTATAATTGTGTGTTTGGGTCGTGGCTTTTAATGGTGAGACGTTTGTTTTTGGAATCAGGCTCTCAAAAATTTGGGATTTCGTTTTATCGGCCGATATATCGGTTATCGGCTTTCAAACACAAAGAGTTATGGGTTGTGGACATGGGCCAGAATGTTCCCCCCTGATGACGGAGTGTGTTGTGGTGTTGCAGAAGGCGCTGGTGACGCAGGCGGTGCAGAAGGACCAGGACGGCGCGCGGGCGACGGCGTTATCGCTCTACTGCAGCGCTCTCGAACACTTCGTTCCGGCCATTCACTGTAAGACACAAGCGCCTCTGTTCCTCTGATATACGAGATAGAGCTCTGCGATCTCACGGTCCTCGTCTCTTTCAGATGAGACGGACAGGCTGAGGAAAGAAGCGCTGAGACAGAAGGTGACTGGAATAACCCGTGAGAGCTCGTGATAATGAAGCGGTACTGATCTACTGTTCTCCCTCAGGTGAACCAGTACGTGTCTCGAGCCGAGGAGCTCAAAGCCCTGGTCAGATCCGACAACAGAATCAGCTTTGAGGAGGCGAAATCAACCAGGAACATATTAATAGGTAACCAGTACCACACTATAAACACAGTCAAACCAACATTATTCAGACCTTCAACATTTCTCACTTCATCAGTTTATTCGCTATAGTTTAGAAAACTGTAATAAATATGAGCAGAACTCAGTTGATATTTGACTGGTTTTGTCCGTCCTTCTGTTAGACTGTCTCACACATGAATTATGTTGAATATCTGTCAGCTGTTAAATTTAACTACACAATTAGATAATACCAGTTTAGCTCAACCAATCACCAAGCAATGCTTCATTGTGTTCAGTCTGTGTGTAAAAAGAGCATTAGCAATTAAAGACAACACACTTCAGCAAAACATGATCAGCTCAAAGTGTCCCAATCAGTGTTATAAATGTCACTGGTAGTCTCTGAATGAAGAGTTTCTGGGTATAATGTCACAGTTTACTGTATTCTGCTCTCCTCACTCACACTAATGAACTATAGTGTCCTGATCACACTAGTGAAGAGATATGAAATGATATCTGGAGTGTGAATGGTGTCTGGTCTGTCTGTATCTATCATCATAAACCAGCAGTGACTGATGTGTTAATTTCACAGAAATGTCCAGAGATCAGCCGCGTTTACTGGTCGCACTGGAAGTAGCGTCCACTGCTGTTGCCCGGGTACGTGTTATAATGGCTCATTTATGCTAATAATACATCCTCAACCACACACACTTCACCAGTGAACACCTGAGTCAAAACTCTTGGTGCTTTTCTAGATAGTGCCTTAAAACTTGAGAACGCAAGTACATTTTCCCTGATCACATTACGCCTATCCTAGCATCACTTCACCGGCTGCCGGTTCGTTTTAGGGTTGATTTAAAAAAAAAGAAAAGTGAACTGAATTAAATTTGCATATGTGTCTTGTGAGCTGCAGTGTTGCATGATGGGTAATGTAGTTGCGATGGGCTGTGTGTGCAGGAGGAGAGCGGAGCGGAGGACTACGACACTCTTGATCTATACCAGCAGAGTTTGGGCGAACTACTCTTGGCACTGGCGGGTAAAGTCACACACACACACACACACACACACGCGAAATACCCCAGTCCAGATGTGGCGATGAGTGTGTGCCAGGACAGCGTGTGTGGTACGATCTCGCTGCCATCTGGATCTCATTGAGATCAGCTCTCAGTGTTATTAAATACTGAAGCGAATGAAAACTGTTATCTCTTCAAGCACTCGAGGCCTGAGGATGAAGTGAGCTCAGAGAACGAGACCCGGGACCGCTAACGCCAGCGCTAGGCTAGTCAAAACACAGACGCTCCAGGGCTCCATGTGCCAGACTCGGGCAGAATAAGCCTGGAGTCTCTAACTCAATCGCTCTAGCGCCACCAACAGTACAGAGTTGCACTCACGTTTGTGTTAATAACTTTTGAACCATAAGGGCTAGGAACAAAATAATCTTTCCGTCTGATTCCTTGGCTCAAAGTTATTCTATTGCATATTATTGTAATTTTACCCAGAATTTGCCGTCGTAAAATGTTTTACGCCATTTTGATCTCCTCCCAATTTTCACGAAAATCGAACCAGATTATCTTCAGAACATGTTGACAAAAAGCTGTGACATGTAACAGTGTTATTTTCGTCAATGACATTTTTAAGATTTTTTTTTATGCCACACCAGTTAAATCTGTGTCTCTATTGCATGTTCAAACTTTAAAAGCATTCATATCAACAGGTTAATAGATGTTTTCTCTGGGAGATTATAATGGGTTTGGAAATTTTAGAGAAACTCTAAATGAATGCATTAGATTTAGCCGACTAAAATCGTATTTCGTTGACTAAAACTAAAACAATTCGGATGACTAAAATATGACTAAATGGCATTTTAGTCGAAAGACTATGACTAAAACTAAATCAAAATTTGCTGTCAAAATTAACACTGGGATTTAACTAGATTCATCAGATCGTTCTCGAATAATGTGCAAAAGAATTCCTCGAAGAGCACGCCAAACTGAACGTGAGGCGATATCTCCGCAACGCTTTAGCGTATTCTGACCAAAATTGGTGTGTGTTTTAACATCCGTGACCTGAGGTTACCTGCACAGTTTCGGCACAGTGCCACCTAGTGGTCAGGAGATATGGACATTTTTGCTTAAAACTTCTGAACGGTTTGGCCAAAAATCACTCAACGGGTCTCTTTAGAGTCGCCGCAAAATGCAGAGTCGAACGATACCCAGCTATCCCATATCGGCCATCTTAAAATGCTACATTTTACTAACACTTTGGCGTATCATAACGAAACTCAATATGTGTCCTCGGCACCATGACCTATACAGTACTCAAAAAGTTTCCTTTGACCATGTGGTCAAAAGTTATAATGAAATTTCCAAAAATGTTAATAACTTTTGATGAAATATTGTAATGAAACTTGTCTTAATATATTCCTTGGGTCGTGCGAGAACATAAATACCAATTTTGCCACAGTCGGCCAAACTTCCTGTCCACCATTTTGATTTTCTTTAAAAATCTACTTTTTCAAACTTCTCCTAGACGGTTTGTTCGATTTTCATCAAATTCGAGTGAGATCATCTTCAGACGATGCCGGCAAAAAGGTTTTCGTGTTGATAGAAGAAACCATTTTTGTACAGCGCATCAACAAAGTTGACGGCATGATGCCAAAACTACTGTATCTCTACAATGCTTTGGCATACTGACACCAAACTTTGTGTCTCTAGCCACGTTTCCGTTACCCTTCAAATTGCGCAAATTGAAAGTGCGAATTGAAAATACGCCCGATGGAAACACGTCAATTTCTCTAAAACTCCCATTTATCGCAAAACAGTTTATCCGCTCGCATGAGGAGGTTTTTCAGGCAATTCGAAAAAGAATTATTTCGCAAAACTGCAATGGAAACAGTTTTTGCGCATTTACAGTCACCTGACGTAGATGATGAGGTGTGTTTGGACAGAATACGAGACAGAGTTCTTTATTAAACTCATAAGAATTACAGGAATAATGGATTCTAAACCTCAAATAAACGCCACAATCAAGACCTCGAAGCAGAACTGAGGGAGAAACACCCAGAAACTCCTCATATGAGCCGCTCACAGTATAATAAGGGTCGTTCCTCACCATTAATGCTTGGAAAACACACACATCTCCTTTGATTAATAATAATAATGGCCAGTGCAGTGGCTGGGATTAGTACATAAACCTACCAACGTCCGTCGCCATGGTTTTTGGAACGATTCTACTGATCGCGAGAGGAAAAATTAAGTTTTAGTCGCATAACATCGGTTAATGGAAATGCTGTCATTTCGCAATAGTTTTTTGTCGACATTTAGGAAAAATCGCAAAAGTTTTGCTCAAATCTGTGATGGAAACGCGCCTACAGTCACCTGACTCTGACCACACCACATCAGTTCAGCCACAGCGCCACCTGTTGGTCGAAAATGATAAACTATTAAATCATGACTAGTGACTGTATTCATGATTTTTCAGGCATTGTGCCTAAACTCATCTTAATATGTGTTTAATGACTGATTGTTGCAGCTGTATTGGTGTGTGTAGTGTTGTGTAGTGTTGTGTAGAGGACAGCTGAAGATGAGCTTTCGTGTGTGTGTCTCTCTGTCTCCAGCTGAAGCCCAAGGCCGGCGCAGGGAACTGCTCCACAGCGAGGTGAGGTGATCAGTGTTTACCAGTGTTTACTCTGGACGGGTCAAACCCCATACGACTCTCATCAGCTCGAGCCTCGCATCATCACACATCGAGACGAGCGCGCTTAGGCCACACACACACACACCGGGGGGGAACTATCCCACCGTCTCCACTGACTCTGCATTGTGTGAAGCCTCCTCCTCCTCCTCCTCGTCATTTATGACTTATAACAAAACACAACCGATGTCTGAAAGCTGCTGTGTGACCGGTGTAGTCCAGCTAAACCCAGAAATAAGCTTTATAAGCCGTCGACCCCAGAAACGAGCGTTTAAAGACACAGAAGTGGACTCAGGCGATTGGAACAGAGCGCAACGTGTCGTATTACTCTGAGAACTAACGTAATAATAGCTTAGCTTATAGAAATATAATATATAAAACTGACATTTGGATATTTGACTCACCAGAGACTGATTGTTCACTGCACACGTCTGTATTTCTAGATCACACTGAGAGTCAGGATCCCACAGTTATCCATTCGTTCCGCCTGAATCCACACACACACACACACACACACACTTCTGTGTCCTTAAACACTCGTTTCTGGGTCGACGGCTTATAAACACCTACTTCTGGTTTAGCTGGACTACACCTGCACACCGCTTACACTGACGAGGAGGAGACGGCTTCACACAGCAGCTCTCAGACATCGGGTTCTTTTGAAATGATG
>CM040798.1:44629906-44692406 GCA_022829025.1 Squalius cephalus
TCTCAGAGTTGACATAAACTCATTAGACATTACTAATAATTCATTATATGCAAAGAAAGAAAGTTTGAAATTGAAAACCACTGAAATCAAATATTAACTCAGTTTGAAGCTTGACACTGAACACTTGATTTCCAGCATTCCTGAACAGCGAGACGTTTGGAGATGCGATGGTTTGATCATCTCACCAGAGGAACAGTAAAGCTGAAGTGTGTGTGTGAGACTGCTCTTCTGAAGGGCCTCTTCTCTCTAATGAAGCTCTTGATCCCCACACCGGCTCCTTTATGAGACGCACACGGCAAATATTTGAAGAGAGTTGCGAGAACAATGAGAGTCTGCTGGAAGTAAGAGCTGGACACACACTCACGGCTGGTCTCGAGTCTCTCTAAACACACACTTCAAGAGCCACGATACGCTGAAATCATAACAAACACTGCGAAGAGTTCGTGTCCCGAACACCTCGAGTCAGCGCTGGATCCACAGACGCGAGTGATGGAACAAGAGCAGACTCTGATTCCGACTCAATCAAACACATTTTTGAGATGATTTGAAAACGTTTTCATTTGTCGTGCATCAAGGCGCACGTTTCCGTGTGAGTTTGTTGTGTGCAAAACGACAAGTCGGAAGAAAAGGTTCCGGAGAAGCTTAAAGGGTTCGGGATCATTTCGTTAATTTAGTTTTAAGTCATTTTGTAATTAAATTTGATGAATTAAGCAGCTTGTAAACATGCTTTATCAGTAGAAGAAGAAAAACGTTAAACATGAAATCAAAATGCAATGGTTTAAGACCTTTCGCATTTTTTTGGAACAAAGGCTTCTTTAAAATTGAGTCTAGAACCGTAAACTTTAATATTTAACCTTTTTTGGTTACATTTTATTTCGATGTTCCACTTTAGACATTCTACTAACTATAAGTAACTACATGTCAACTAACTCTCATTAGAGTATTGGCAGACTCTGCTTTAACACTGCAAACATACAAAACTATCTGCCAATGGGGCAAGAAAAATAATCTAAATTCTAATGGAAAACAAGAAAAATAATCTGAATTCTAATGGAAAACAAGAAAAATAATCTGAATTCTAATGGAAAACAAGAAAATTAAACTTAATTCTAATGGAAAACAAGAAAAATAATCTGAATTCTAATGGAAAACAAGAAAAATAAACTTAATTCTAATGGAAAACAAGAAAAATAATCTGAATTCTAATGGAAAACAAGAAAAATAAACTTAATTCTAATGGAAAACAAGAAAAATAATCTGAATTCTAATGGAAAACAAGAAAATTAAACTTAATTCTAATGGAAAACAAGAAAAATAATCTGAATTCTAATGGAAAACAAGAAAAATAAACTTAATTCTAATGGAAAACAAGAAAAATAATCTGAATTCTAATGGAAAACAAGAAAAATAAACTTAATTCTAATGGAAAACAAGAAAAATAAACTTAATTCTAATGGAAAACAAGAAAAATAATCTAAATTCTAATGGAAAACAAGAAAAATAATCTTAATTCTAATGGAAAACAAGAAAAATAATCTTAATTCTAATGGAAAACAAGATTATTTTTCTTGCCCCATTGGCAGATATCTCACTTCACAAACTCACTTCATTTTGATTTTTCATTTCAGAAAATAAGATACAATTTCTTAAGTCATTTTAGTTTTCTAGTAAATGCTTCTTGATTAAAGAATTTTTAGAAATTTGGACTGGAAACAAGAAACAAGCATTTTTTGCAGTGTAGAAGCAGAAGTCCACTAATCCTCTAATGAGAGTTTGTTGACCAGTGAGTTAAAGGTGCAGTCTGTGAGAGTGACAGCTAGTGGTGGAAACAGGCACTGCAGTCGAACTCAGAGTACTGGAGATCGAGGTTCCTCCCACCCCGCCTCCTCAGACTCACGCTCACACGGGCCGCCAGTTTGAGACAATGAAGATGGCAACGTGCAGTTTCACAGAGCAAAACAAAAACACACATTCCAGAGTAAAATAACGGGCAGTAGAAGTGTGTTTCAGAGAGACGAGTGTGTGAACTCAGCATGATTCCTCAGTGTATGCAAACATATTATGGTATTTCTATGCTTTAGTAGAGTGAAAGTTACATACAGAACCTTTAGAGGCAGCAGAATGTCTAAAGTTGACTATCGAAATCAAAAAAAATGTAAGCGTATAGTGTGTGATCTATAGTAGTTTAGTGTATGATAATAGTGTATGTAACAAGAAAGCCCAGAGTTTTAAGATCTCCAGATCTGAAGTAGAGTCGTGTATTCCAGCCTTGAATGGTTTCACTCAATCATCCGGCCATTTAAAGAGTCTCAAACGCAATAAAAAGTCAAAACTATGACATAAATCAGTATTACATAATTATAATTATGACGGAAAATATCAAAATTATGACAAAAAGTCAATAATGACACAAAAAACATGAATTTATCAACATAAAGTGTAACCAATTTTTTGTGTGTGATCTTTAGTTGTTTAGATGCCATTTTTTCTTGTAACCGCTTACAAAGCGGGCAAGTGTTGTGTGCATAGTGTTAACCTCTCCGTATATCTGAAGCAGTGTCGTGTGTTCCAGCGGTTTCACTCAGTCACACTCAGAGTCTCAAACGCAGCGAGAGCGACCAGCAGAAGCGCGAGCTGAGGAAGAGCCGGAGCGCTTGAGCTCGACATCACCGCGTCGCTCGCCTCGCTTCCCGGTTTCGTCTCGTAATCCTCGTCCTCGTACGCATCGTCGTGTTCGGCGCCGGCGTCTCCGATCAAACACAGTTTCACCATGTTCTGTTTCACAACCTCACAGAATGGCCGCTCGAGGCCGTCGCACACGCAGGTGTTCAGCAAGACGCCGTTCGGCATCAGCAGGAGATCCTCGATGGTGGAGCGGCACTGCGGCGAACACTTCCTCCCGTTGAACAGTTGTCCACAGTGGGACAGATACGCCATCAGAGACGCATGACACGCGGGGTCGTCCTCACAGCGCCGGCGCGCTTCGGTGCAACCCATGCTGTCGGCTCCGCCAGGATGAGTGCGCGGGAGACAGGGGTCGATGGCTCGTTTAGCGCTCAGACACTCGGTGTCCGTCTCGCAGGAGCATCTCTCCAGATCCGGCCCGGATCCGGTTTGGTTGAGGCGGATTAGCGCGCTAATACAGTGGCTTGGACACTGGCGGCGTTCCCCGCGGATGTTCCCGTCGCACGCGCTTAGGTACTGGTTATACGCTAGCTCACACTCGCGCTCCTCGTGACACCTGACTAGCGCCTGCCAGCAAACCAGCTGAGCGTCCAGAGTCATCATCACAGACCACGTGATTAACGCCAGGATGATCTTCATGTCTGAGCTCAGATGCACGCGCGCATCGGTTCGGTTCTGATGCACAGCGCCGGGGGAATAACGTGCATCGCGTGGCAAAAACTTCAGAGTTGCTTTCAACGAGAAAAGTCAGTCCACAGTTATGCAATCAGTTCGATCCGCTGCTGTCCGAGAGCATTTCCCTGCATCTTCACCAGAATCCTCCGTTTGGGGTTTTATGTTGTTTTGAATGAGAACTTCAGAGTTAGTTTCGGCCAGAATACATCACAAGTCATGCATTTATACTCCACAACACAGCCTTCAGTCCAGTCCAGTCCAGTCCAGTCCAGTCCAGTCCAGTTCAGTCCAGTCCGCTGCTATCCGAGCGCAGGTCTCTGTGTCTTCAAGAGAAACTGCAAAAACTTCATTCCGCCGAGAACAGACACGTTTCCTCCTCAATGAAGCTTTTCATCAGTCGATCAGTTCGATCCGCTGCTATCCGAGAGCATTTCCCTGGATCTTCCTGAGAGTCCTCCTCCAGTCAGGACTGGTCGTGCTGTGTTGAGGGAGAATCCTCCTTTCTCGTGTTGTTTTGAGTGTTTTCTGCTCTTAAAGTGCTGTTACGGCTTCATGCTGCCTGTCTTTGTCCCTCCGACTCTTTCACGCTCGGCTGTGCATTCACACACACACACACACACGACCCCTCCTCCAAAACCCTCCTCTCTTTATTATTCATTCTCTAGTTCTATTGGCTGTAAACGCGGGATTTCATCCATAGAAACGCCGTTTTTGGCAAAGCTCAACTCCTGTACGGGATAAATAAATTTTTTATACATTTCATGAAGCTTGCGAGCTGTGTGGTCTCTCTCTCTCTCTCTGCGTGAGATTACAAAATCCTGTCAGGAGAGAGAGAGAGAGAAACACACACACACACACACACACACACATTCCTCTGTTGGAAGCTCAACATCTGCAAACCACTTCTTCAATTTAAAGCGCAGAAAAACAAATCTGTTTCTCTTTAGCGCAAACCCAAGAACAAGCCCCTGTGTAAACCGACTGGATCCCGGCGGGTCTTCATCCCCCGCTCCTCTCGGCTGCTTTCGGGTGTTTTAATCGCGCCCCGCTGGAAAAGAAAAGGCCACAAAAGTGTTTTCTGGACCGTTTCACCCTCTTTGTGTGCGACTGGCCATGCAGCAGCCCAGAGGAACGTCAATGGAGAGACTTTCCACAACAATATATTTACGGCTCTGTCCTTTCACTGCGCACTCGAGATCCGCCGCGCTCCGCTATTCAGATGGAAAACACTGGGACTGGAGTGAAGGAACTATGCAAAACCGCAACCATCCCCGGAGTCTGTTACAGGACAAAAGCCGGGAGAGAGGGAACAGTGTGTGGGGGCTAGTTGTCACAGTCCTCAGATGGGCAACTCTCTGAAAGCGACTCTGTGAGCCAGAAAACAACAGATGCTTGTTCTGTTGTAGGGAGACCGTTTCTGACACGTTCATGCTTTGGTAAATCATGAGTAATGAAATAAAAAGTCAAAACTATGACAATTTAGTTATTATAAATAATTATGACAAAAAAAAAAATCAAAAGTCAAATATGACAAAAAAAATCTAAATTGACATAAAAATTATTTTTTTAGATAAAAAGTCAAAATTGTGTCATAAAAAGTCAAAATTGTGTCACAAAAAGTCAAAATTATGACACAAGTCCTCAAAATTATGGCAAAGTCATAATTATAACTAAAGTCAAAATTATGACACAAGTCCTCAAAATTATGGCAAAGTCATAATTATAACTAAAGTCAAAATTATGATGTCAAAATATGACAAAAAGTTTCATTAAAATATAAAAAGTCTAAATTATGACATAAATCAAAATTATGACATAAGTCATCGAAATAACGACACGCGTCGAATTTATGACAGTCAAAATTATCACATAAAAAGTCATAATTATGACTAATTGAAATTATGACGTCATAATAATGACACAATTATGACAAAAAGTTAAAATTGTCACAAGAAATCAACATTTTGACCAGTTGAAATTATAACAAAAAGTCAAAATTAGGACATAAAAAGCCAAATTTATTAGATAAAAAAATCTAAATTACAACTTTGTCATAATTATGATTTACAAGCATGATTTTTTTTTTCTTATGTGGGGGAAATGTGCTTCTAAAAATCTGTTGATTTTTAAAACCGCTTAAAAATTCAGTCTGGAAATGTCAAATTCTCTTCAAAATCCCAATATCACCATATTTTGTAAAAATAATTTCAGTTGGGTATAAAACAATCGTCCCCTTTGCTGCCTGGTCTAGGCTGTGTTGTCTGAACAGCGTCTGAAACTGTGTTACCTGCGGCTCTCTATGATGAATCGCTTGTCGTGTTCCTCATTTGTAAGGTGCTTTGGATGAAATCGTCTGCTAAATGAATGTGTAAATGTAAACAGAATCAGTGAGGTAAAATACACTAAATCACAGCTGGGTAACTGACATGACAAGCAGTGATACTGCATCTAAAACAGTTTCAAACAACATTATAATGGTTGTAGAAATGCTGTACATGTACATGAGAAACTCTGTCACACTAAAAGGTGATTAAAACACTTCTAAGCAACTAAATTGACCTAAACTCAATGTTCATTTGCAAAAAGGTTATTTGTTACCTATAAAGTTCCTGATGAGAGCTGAATTAGTGCTAGTGAAGCGTTTGTTTCTGTTGTCCGATACCTCCACCTACAGGTCAGATACGGCACTGCATGATCACACAAAGCCTGAAATCACATCACATGCATCATAATCTTTGTACAAATATATTTATTACACTTTCAACAGTCAAAAATCAGCAAGGTCTGGAAATTACAGAAGAATAATTACATGAATGCATCACATTGGTAATTACGTTACTTATGCAACGGAAACGACTATCGAGGGCATAAGTAAAATAAACACCACTCTTGCCATTAGTAAAGAAATAAACATACAATAATCTTACGGGTCAAATAAAATACAGCCTTTTTCTTCACATGAACTGGCTATTAGCTCTGTCCTTTAGATCAGAGATGGGAATATTAATATTGCTTTATGTTGTTTCACTTATTGCTCCTTCACTCAAAACCCAAATCCCAGTATGGCTTCATTCATAAGACACAGAACATGAACTCCTTCGTTCTCACCTCAACAGAAGGTCATTATCCCCAGACAGCAACACAGTGTCGGCTCTGATCCGGCCCACATGTGGGCAGACACAATGTTACTGTCTGTTTTTGTTTTTTTTTTAAGAGAGAGGGAAAACCAGAAAGAAAAAGGTCGACGACACCAAACCACCTGCACACAACAGCAGCACTCAATGAAAGGTCAAAGGGCGTTAATGACATCAGGGGTCATTAAGGTGAAACATGAAGGTGTTTGTGTGGATGGACCTCCATTCCTGCTCCCATAAGCCCTTCATACAGACGTAGCGACCCAGACAGCAACATAGTGGCGGCCCAGATCCGGGCCACATCTGGAATATGTGGATTCAACACGGCCCAGATCCGGGCCACATCTGGAACATGTGGATTCAACACGGCCCAGATCCGGGCCACATCTGGAACATGTGGATTCAACGTGAACCAGATCCGGGCCACATCTGGAACATGTGGATTCAACACGGCCCAGATCCGGGCCACATCTGGAACATGTGGATTCAATGCAAACCAGATCCGGGCCACATCTGGAACATGTGGATTCAATGTGAACCAGATCCGGGCCACATCTGGAACATGTGGATTCAACGTGAACCAGATCCGGGCCACATCCGGAACATGTGGATTCAACACGGCCCGGATCCGGGCCACATCTGGAACATGTGGATTCAACGCGAACCAGATCCGGGCCACATCCGGAACATGTGGATTCAAAGCGTACCAGATCCGGGCCACATCCGGAACATGTGGATTCAACACGGCCCGGATCCAGTCCACATCTGGAACATGTGGATTCAACGTGTACCAGATCCAGTCCACATCTGGAACATGTGGATTCAACGTGAACCAGATCCGGGCCACATCTGGAACATGTGGATTCCATGCGGCCCAGATCCGGGCCACATCTGGAACATGTGGATTCAACGTGTACCAGATCCAGTCCACATCTGGAACATGTGGATTCAACGCGTACCAGATCCGGGCCACATCCGGAACATGTGGATTCAACACGGCCCAGATCCGGGCCACATCTGGAACATGTGGATTCAACGCAAACCAGATCCGGGCCACATCTGGAACATGTGGATTCAACGCAAACCAGATCCGGGCCACATCTGGAACATGTGGATTCAACGCGGCCCAGATCCGGGCCACATCTGGAACATGTGGATTCAACACGGCCCGGATCCAGTCCACATCTGGAACATGTGGATTCAACGCGAACCAGATCCGGCCCACATCTGGAACATGTGGATTCAACGCGGCCCGGATGTGGGCCGGATCTGAGCCAACACTATGTTGCTGTCTGGAGAGTCGTTTCTCCACGAACCCGCTACGCTATCGCTGTAATAAACCTATTCAGACCGGAGCAGTGAATCTCCAGAAACATGTCGTATTTCACCACAAAGTCAAGAAATTATACTTGCATGTTATTTGCATTGCGGCGTTACTTTCATGAGAACATGATTTATGCAAAATATACCTTTCCCGTCAGGTGAAATGCGACCTGAGCATGTTTTCCGCGAGATTCTCCGAGCAGGGTGTGTATATTTGATGACATTTAAACTCCTAGAACAACATTAGCATCATGAAACCTACACGTCACACTGGATATATGAACACGGATGTTTGTCAGCATGGAGATGAGGAGAGGATGATCACATGACGCAGCACTTCTCGGCAGAGTTCTTCAGGTCCTCCAGTGTGGCCTGAGCTTTGCCCTTCAGATGGCCCATGTCCACGTTCTGGATGTTGGTCAGCTGACCCAGGACCGACTGCTTCTGCTCCTCCTCCTGGTTGTCTTCAGCGATCATCTTAGCCAGTTCGGTGGGGAGCTCAACGTCATCTCGCGCCGCCTGGATCTGAGTCTCGTCCAGCTCGTTCTGAAAAACAGGAATGAAATACATACAAATACATTAGGCCCTGTTCATTTACATTTACACTTTTATCCAAAGCGACTAACATTGCATTTCAAGTAGGGCTCGTTAAATTCCTATGACGCGCATATACGCGCAGGGATCTGATTGTTTCACACAGACCGTTGTTCAATGTTCAGGAAGCACACCATAGCGCGTGATATATTTTGAATTTAGTTGGCGCGATGGCGGAGAGTAAAGATAAACGCAGAGAATGTTATTGTAAAGATAAATGCAGAGATTTTGTCGTCATCGTCCCGTCGTAAATTTTTAAAAACAAAATTATAGGCTTAAGTGCAGGGTCCGAAAGTTGGTTGTTTTCTCGCTATGGTCACACACACACACACACACACACACACACACACACACACACACACACACACCGTTGGCGGTGCGTTCAAAGTCATCTGTCAGTTGTGCAGTTACCCAAAATCTCCTGAATGAAGTTAAAACCCATCATGTCACTGAAATGTGTTTTTTAAATCAAGTGATCAAAGTGCCCGTTGCCGCTGCGATCAGTGGCGCGGATACAGTGTTTTCTCGTGTGGCTCGCGCACGTACACGCCGCACTGTCTTTCACTCGGACGCGCGCTTCAATCCGTTGCGGCAATGCATCACATATGCTTAAACTTTTATGTAGCCACGCAACAATAATTTCAGCATGCATTCACTTTATACAGCGGGACGTCATGGAGGAACAAATATTGTATTGCAGTCTTTGCGAGACCTTGTTTGTATGTCACGTCTGCCAAATAGTTACAGACAACAACAAAAAATTAAACTCCCCAGCCTGCTTCTCCAAATCCACTCGTACTTTTGGGGAAGACATTATAGGCCTAATCGGCTACCAAAGTAATTGAGCATAGAACATTTTCAATTAACAAAAAATATAATACTACAAAACGTGCTATACTTCAACTAACCTAAGTGAAAAACAAAATGCTGTTCTTTTTCTATTTAACAAAATGCATATTTGCAATAAAACATTCCCCTTTTCAAAGCTACACTTTGTGTAGGTGTCTCCAACGAATGCAATTTGAAGTTAAATTGCAGTTAAATGCAATCCTTTTTTTGTATTAAGAAGACAAAACTAAGGCCAAATGGCCTTTACTATTTAAGTTTGTATTCATAGTTTTACATGTTATACATGTTTTACAGTAAGTTGACTTAACTGTATTGTTATACAATTGTTGGCACTGGCACTTATAAACACTAAATGGGTAAATATTGCAATAAATAGGGCTTAGTTTTGGAGCCAAATGTTGGAGTTGGAATAAATACCTCTTTTTTTTTTTTTTTTTGAGAAATAAAAGCCAAATGCTTGATCATTTTACATCCACATAATTTTTTATCCGATTAATCGACCGATTAAGTGCTAGATTAATCGATTACAAAAAGAATCAATAGCTGCAGCCCTAATTTCAAGGCACACATTTACATTCTTATCAGTTCTTGCTTTCCCTGGGAATCAAACCCATGACCTTGGCGTTGCAAGCGCCAGCGCTCTACTGTTTGAGCTTTCTGGAACATGTGGATTCAATGCAGCCCAGATGCAAAAAATCAGAATCAGTAAAATAGGCTTCAAAATCTTGATCACAACTAAGGCAAATTAATAGGGGTGTGACAATATATCGAGTCACAATATATTGCAATACAAAAATGCAACAATATGTATTGTGTATAGTTCACCCAAATTAAAAATTACTGTGTGAGACAAAATTCAAGTTTTCAGAGTTTTAGTGTCAGTACTACATAAACTACAATATAATGTTGAATATAATGTATAATAATGCAATGGGGAATATTTGTGTGTCCTGATAATGTCAAATGTCTGATGTTACCAGACATTATTTTAAATATATCTAGTCAGTTAAAGAGTGCAAACATATTCATTGAAAATAATTCAGTATTTTCCTCTTCAGAATCATGAATATTGTTATTCTGGTGTCTCTATTGTCCTGTGCTTTGGGTTTCAGCACCAAATCCAATCCTATTCATTTACATCCACAATGTAATACCAAATTTAGCATTTTTAATCAACAGTAAATGTTTTGTTAACCTTTTATCATAAGTCTTGGAGTATCGCAATAATATAGTATCAGTATTGTGACATGAGGGTCTCGTTACACCCCTATAAATGAGGATAAATTAGTAAGTTGCTTTGGATAAAAGCATCTGCTAAATGATTAAATGTAACATTAACAATGATCAATATATTTGTTAAGAGTATAATCATTGTTACAATTGTAACAATAACATTGTTAATGTTAGTTAATAAAAATGCAACTGTTCATGTTATAAATGCTTCATTTTCATTGTTAGTTAATGTTGCAGTTAACTAATATTAACAAAAGGAACCTTATTAATAATAATATCTTTAATTGCACAATATAACACCTTATTTGGTGGTGAAATGTGTGATTCAGCCGTGTGTTGATGAGCGAGGTGTTGGGATGGAAGTTGTAATAGTGTGGGCAGATGTGTGATTAATTGTTACCTTTGGCAACCTGTATTTGTCTCTGAAGTGAGTCCTGATGGTCGCCCTCTCCGCCTTCTTCTGGGCAAAATTGGTGTCTCGCTCTTGCCTGAGGAGAAATGAGAACAGAAGCATCTCAAACACACACAAACACTGTAATCTGAGGACGGACTGGGCTCTTCAAGGCTCTTTTGATCTTTTATCCATCTACGCTAGTCTAACATGTCAATCTCAAGCTAATAAGCATCATCTGTCCGATTCCTGGTTTAAACAGCAGTTGAACTGATTGTTGGTTGGACTAATTTTAGGACTTTTTGTTTTGGGATGCTTATTTGAATAATGATCATATAAGACCTAAATTGACCTTAAAAAGTAATCTCTGTCATGACAAGCCATTTCAGGCAGTTTCGCTTCATTTTAGCATGAGCTAAAACAAATCTACGTCCACAGAGAGAGATGTCATTCTGGAGGATTAAACTGCTTTCCTCTGTACGCCGAGGAATCTTGTGGAATAAATACCTTCAAAGAGAGCATTAAAAAACTTCAGACTGACTGGATTTCTAGGGTTTATTTGCCAAAAGTCTGGTGAAACGAACAGTTGCTTACAACAATCGCATTTGTCCATTACAGAAAGCTGAAAATATTTCAAATAAGTGCGCAATGAGACAATCAACATCAGCAAAATCAAATAGAGTTAAAATTTGATTATAATATTTATTGTAATATTGTAGTTAAAAAAAATCAGCAGCTTATTAAACATTGGAAATAATCAACACAGAAATGGATTAGTTATGGATTTACTTAATACATAACTATAAATCTTCTGTGCTTCTACAGATTTTGCCTTTCATGCAGTGCGTAATAAAACTGTAAAAGATCAAACTTCAAATAAACTGAGTTATTGTCTCCTAAAAGAAAGAAGTGATTCTGAACTGAAATGAGTCGTCAGTAATTCAGACTCACTTCCTGCTGAATCTGCATAGGTTTGTAACTAATTAGCATAATGCCAGTCTGTGGTCTTGATTGGCTGAGCAGCGTCTCTTAGCTCCGCCCTCAAACACTGTGGTGTATCTGAGGCTGGAAGAGTTTGGTTCGTGTTGTTCGTGTGGAGAAGACGCTGTTTTCTGAGATTGATACGGTAAAACCCACGCCATCGTCACTGTTCACATCACTGTGATCAAGAGCTGAGATTCAGATATGATAATGAGCGTTTGATTTCTGACCAATCACAGCAGAGCAGCTCTCAGAGAGGCGGAGCTTAGAGAGACTGAATCCTTGATGGAAGCGTTTCAGAGAAAAGAGCTGAAGCTGCAGTGGAGATTATGAGGACATTAAAGTGTTTTTGACCTTGAATGAATGTGAACATGTTGTAGGAGACGCCAAAACAACATTAGGAGCCTTTAAAATAGTATAATAGGGGATTTTAAGTTAACCTCAAGATGTGTTACGTGATTGTTAAAGGTCATGTGAGGTGAAAAGTCTCCAGGGCTAAAGCAAAGGTCATAACAGAATGGACACATTTAAGTGGGGGAATAACAACCAGCAATTAAAGATAACATCTAGGTTTGGTATTTGGAGGGTTGTTGGTTCGAGCCCTGAAAAGAGGACGATATGAGCCATTATCAAGGCACTTAAATGTTCCAGGTTCAATACAAGTTAAGCTGTATCTGTAAAAAACAGTAATGCACTTGTAATGGATTACACACTAATGGATGAGTTTCACCAGGTACTGTCGTATTGAACCTGGAACCGTCCTTTTATGATTTCTCCAGAGGGATCATCCGTATAATAAGTGTCTGCTAAATGAGAAGACGAGAACGAGCGAAAATATCTCAGGGATTTAGACTCGACTGATGCTCATCCACAGCAAATGAATAGTTAAAATAATCCCCATATCAATAAGCAGCAAAAAAAAACCTTTGAGAAGATCATGGTGGTTTGGCTGATTGGAGAGATTAAACACACAATTCCATGTCAAAGTCAACAGTCTTAAACTAGCTGTTCTCAGCATGTAAAATCTGCTCTCCGAGGGAATGAGCTGGATTACCAGATCGGCACAGCCATTTGAAGTCTGTGAAATCACAATTTTACAAATATGGCAGTTATGCAAACCGTACTGTCAACACAGCCACCTGTTCAAGTCAGTCCTTTACGAGATGATTTCTGAAGACAAAGCATGTGAAGAACACAGTGGAATGTTTTGGCTGGATCAATATGATGGTTTTAACAACCTAATTCTTTCGTTTTTCACAATTCACAAGAAGTGTTTAATTGGACCTAAATGTTCTGATTGGGAAATGTGATTGAAACTAGGTGTAAAATACTAATTAAAATAATTTTACCTGAGGCGAGAATGAGTGGATTCTAATACTGCATAAAGCAGAGAAGTGAATCTATACTCGCCTAACATGGTAATATGTATCATGTACATACACCGCGGTAAACATGGTAAGTATATTGGGGTACCATGTAAATACCATTGTCTATTAATATGGTATGTATCCCTATGGTACATTACTTTTTTATAAGTGGTTCATCTTTCTTTTTTAATTTGTTCTCACATGCTTAAGAACAGATATAACTCATTCAATTCTAATTATCAATTCTGATACTACTTTACAATACACGACTTTCATAAATGCTAAACCTCTCAATGTCTGAACCAACTTTACAGAATTTGCGATGAAAAGGTAAAATATTCTGAATTATACACGCAATTCTGTTGGACTGTAATGTAAATAATGTGGAGTATTATTCATATCTGACTGAGCATGAATATCCCTGAGCGAAATGAGCAGCTGGGAGCGCGCGCGCGCGATATCCACCGAAGCGCGAAAAATGCGCGCTCATTTCCAAACGTCCGCTTCTTCACAACAGCGTTCACCTCACAAAAACATCAACAAATTTCAGAGAAATACTCCGATAGCAGGTATGAAGGAAGGTTTGTCTTACTTTTCCTCCTCTAGCTGCTGTTGGTACTCTTCAAACTCTTCTTGTGTCATTCCTTTAGCAGCCGCTTCGGATTTCTCTCCTTCAGGTTTGTCTTCTGTCAGACCTCCTGTCAGATTCTTCAGCTGACCTCCGACGACGTGTTTTACCATGAAAGCCATCGTGAGATCGTACAATGTTCTTTAATAATCTTCCTTTTGGCGAGCTATTTCTCCAAAACTGTTATTAATTCCAATTAGGTCAATAATGTGGACAGGAAAACGTCTTTTTTTTTCCGTGATCGCCGAACAGAAACTCCTCAGCGGAGGTAAAGTGAAGTGAAGTGATGTGGATTCTTCTCCTCATCTGAGTCACATCATCAGTTTGACTCTTCTATCCACCCAATCCCGTGTTTCCTCACTCGATTCTTCCCGCCCAATCCAACGGACCGCTGGATTAAGCGCGCGCAGCTCGTGCGTTGAGTCACTGACGTTTTTTTTTTTTAGCGGGCGCGCGTGACATGTCAAAACGCATCGTGCCTCGGTTTTCGGTGCGCGCGTGCTTGTGTGTGTGTGTGTGTGTGTCTGTGAGACTCCAAGTCGGTTAACGGGATGACAGTAAGCAGAAAGCATTCAGAGCGTCTATACAGCATCCATCTGGAGGGTGAGTAAATCCTGTGAGGAAAAAAGTGAGAAAGTAAAAGTGTGAAATGAAATATCTAACAAAAATTATAAGGTTCTGTGGCCAACGTTTTAGTTTATTTGGAAAAGGGCAGAACTGTAATCCCAGAGATTACCATCCATGCGTATAAAGCTGTCACCATCACCTCCACATGGATTATCATGCAAGATGAGGCATATTTAACAGTCAAACATGCTTTAATAAAGTGAGGTAAGGTTTAACTCTTAAAGTACCTCAAATATTTTTAGCTTGCCTACACGTTAATTGCATGAATTTACATGTCACAAAAACATAAAGAACTCATATACTGAGAACACAAATAATAAAATGATATAAATGTTTATCTTGAATACAATCCAAACATAATGCATCTAAAAATGCTGGGTTGTTTCAACGCATGTTTGGGTCAAATATGGACAAACCCCACGGTTGGTTTAATTTTTTAATACAGTTTGAACCCCAATGGTTGGGTTTGTCCATATTTGACCCAAACATGAGTTGAAACAACCCAGCATTTTTTCAGAGTGCAATGGCATGTAAATGTTTAAACTCATCACATGCATGAATGATATAAATACTGCCCCCATTACTCCAAAATTATCAACACCGGATGATAAAAACAAATTATACATCTCTGTGCATGGTGATAATGTCTCTATTTTTGCCTCTTTCTCACTTTCTCTCTCTCTCTCTCTCTCTGACACCCCTCCTCCTCCCCCGGGACTGAATCATTCCCGATCTGCTCCACTAACAAACTGTTCTGTCGCTCTCGCTGAGGGCAAAGACACACACACACACACACACACACAAACACAAGACAGACACAGACACACACACACACACACACACACACACACACACACACATATCTGTGCTCCACAACATAGTAAGAACCTGAAAAGTCTGTGTTTGGAGCTTCAGGCTTTCACTGGTGACAAGCACTCTGATTTTATCCAGGAAAACAATATGCAGAATTTTTGTTCTCATATCAGCCAAATGTTGTGTTGGATTTGCATGCATGTCAACACAAAAAGCTTTTTTTTTTTTTTTTTTTTTTTTTACAGTAATACGGTGACACATGGCGTAATTATGCATGCTTTTTCACACTTGAGGCAAAATCAAAAGTCTATTTTTAGGTTCCAGATGCCAAATGCAAGTAAAAAATTAGGCTTTGGCAAGAAAATAAGCTTAGAATTATCAGAAAAATTTAATAATCAATGAATTTTAATTTCAACATTTACTAATACGTTATTAAAATCAAAGGTTGTATTTGTTAACATTAGTTAATGCACTGTGAACTAACATGAACAAACAATGAATATCTGTATTTTTATTAACTAACATTAACAAAGATGAACTAATACAGTAACAAATGTATTGCTCTTTGTTAGTTCATGTTAGTTAATACATTAACTACTGAACTTTGGATAAGGTAAAGTGTTACCAAATTATTTGATCATTACGAAAAATATATTTTTAAACATAATTACAAATAGTTTCATGGCTTATAAAAACATTTATGAACTCTAAATTTAATAAATAAAAAGTTAATTTTGGACCCTGTATGCATGACTTCACAAGGAAGTCGATAAACCTCATCATCATCATCATCTTCATCCTGTTACTGTTCTGCCACATAATAGCCAGCAGCGAAATCAAACATTTCGCAGATCTCATGGGTCATGTCATGTGTACATGTGAGCAAGCATGCATGCATGCATTATATAATAAAACAACATGGATGCATTACGCTGTTAGTGCCGTCTGTCCTCCCTGAATCTGAGCGTGAATGAGGTTAGTAGGGTGAGCACGGTCAGTCAAACACTAATTTGTGAAGTCAATGGCACTGAATTGGAATGAACTAAAGCCCTATTCAAATGAGACTAGTTTAGACTAGTTTCCTTCCCTTAATTATAGACTTGACATTATAATTATTTCACATATACACTGTAATGAATGTAACTGGCCGCAAAAGCTTGGCATTTATCAGTATGGACGTGAGCGGGTCAGGTTTTAACTCGTGTACGCATGTTTTTGAGTCAGCATGACCTGAATTATTATGAGGTCATTTTGACTGGGATTTCAAAATATGAAGACACATATTCATCATAAAATATTCATAGGAGCGTGATATTTAAAGTCCCCCTGTAGTTAATAACTGTATCCCTTAAAACTCATCTTTGATCACCAAAATTACATATTTAAACATTTTTTTCCCATGAAAAAATGTCTTCATGCCTTAAAATATCTTGAATGTAACTCGACACCCTTGCCTCATTTAGCATTTGCGGTTCTATGAATATGCAAATGAGCCCCGCCTCCACTCACTCACTCAGCTCAGAGATCCACTGGTTGATGATCACACGTTGATCTGATTGGTTACAAGGTAGTTTGTGACGTCAGAAACACCAGCGATTTCAAAGCGTGTTTTTGAGACTGTCTTTGGTTCACTGCAGTTTTAAGGAGGAAATACTCAGCAATGCTGTCGACTTATGAACTTACACATGCTTTGTCTTAAAGCACATTAAAAACACCACATTAAAAACACCACATTAAAAGCTGGATTTACACCACAGGGGGACTTTAAATGACGATTGTCTTGAATCACACGTGAACAAATGATTTCTGCGCTTGTTTCTGCGTTCGATTGATTAACGAGGCCCACGAATATTATTGGAGTATGTTTTACAAGAAAATACTTCAAGTCTTTCTCCTTCAAAATTTCATGTGTTACGTGCTGTTTCTTTGAATTAATTGTGAAATTTATCAGTTTCTGAGTGAAATTGTTTCTGCACCAATTATTTTCACTGTGCAACTTTACGTTGATGGGTTTGTGATGCATGCATAGAGCACAGACACATCCATTCAACAGAAACTCGCAGTACATTCAATCCCGTCTCAATAAGCACATGAAGTGGCATGCATTCTGTCTTAATAATTCCAATTCTAACATTTAAACTGATGTTTGCACATGAACAGGCTTCCACTGGTTAACCAGTCCAATATAGAGCTCACATCTGAACAGCTTCATCTCGGCACGGTTCAGCGCTCAGAGAAGAAGAGCGGTGACCCCTCATCTGCACACATGCTCTCCGGCGAAAGAACAGCAGTTCAGGTGCCGAACACAAATCCATCACGCCACTCAATCACCTAATGGATGCTGACACACATAAACAACACTCACAGCCAAACCTACATTTATTCAGACACCTTCAACATTTCTCACATTATCATATAGTTTAGAAAATGGTAATAAATATGAGCAGAACTCAGTTGATGTTTGACTGGTTTTGTCCGTCCTTCTGTTAGACTGTCTCACACATGAATTATGTTGAATATCTGTCAGCTGTTAAATTTAACTACACAATTAGATAATACCAGTTTAGCTCAACCAATCACCAAGCAATGCTTCATTGTGTTCAGTCTGTGTGTAAAAAGAGCATTAGCAATTAAAGACAACACACTTCAGCAAAACATGATCAGCTCAAAGTGTCAGAATCAGTTTTGGTCCCAAATGTGTATAAATGTCACTGGTAGTCTCTGTATGAAGAGTTTCTGAGTATAATATGTCACAGTTTACTTTATTTTGCTCTCCTCACTTACACTAATGAACGTGTCCTGATCACACTAGTGAAAAATATTAAAAATTACATCTGGTGTCTGAATAATTTTTAGTTTGACTTTATGAGGATGTAAATGACGAATACAGCAATAGTTAATCCCAAGTGAAATGAATTTACTCACCGTTGTTTGGTCCAAACCTGTATAGAGAAATTTCAAATTTCACTTTGCTCATTGACACACTTTTAATTGTGTAATAATAGAGCTTTAACCTGGATTGGAACATATCTGGCATCTCTACAACTTATTTACCATTAGTCAAGTCTCCTTCATGTATACAGCACTTTAACAATATAGATGTTTCACAGCAGCTTTACAGTGATAACAGGAGATTACAGTAACAGAGATTGATCAGGCTTTACAGCAGATCTAGAATAAAGTTATTGTCCAGATGAAGTTAGTTTTGATTGATTCACTTGTTTTGATTGATTCACTTCCGTTGTAAAGATCACTTAGGGGCCACTAACACGCACCGTTCTCACAAAAAACAGAAACTTTTAATGTGTTCTGGACGCTCATTCACACGCACCAGTGTTTGGAGATCGAGAACACAAACTCTGAAACAGGATCCAAGGTGCAAGTTTTGAAAAACGTTATAATCTCCTCGTAAAATTAAAAAAACGTGAATCTGTGTAAACGCTGACGGCGTGCTCGTGTGTATCACGTGTTTAGTCTATAGGTGTGCACGTTTGAATATATATGTGCGTAGTCTTTCTTTACAACATTACAGGCTCATCCAGTGGATGAGTAACGGATAAATGTGTGTCCTGTAAATAGGGAGATGTAACAGCAAGAGGAAGAAAATGGTCCACGCATGATGCCCAAAGGACAATTCAGTCTCCATGGAGATGTTCATTATTACCTGTGAATAAATGCATCAGCATAAGGCGAGTTATGCAATGCAGAGAAAGACTGGTCTAGACTAGCCTGATGATCTCATTCTCTCTCTCCCTCCCCATCCTGCATCCTTCATCTTTTCTTTTTCTGTCATGTGTGCTCTATCCTTACCTCTTTCTATTATCAGAGGCAACCGCAGGACTGCTGGCTGTGGCTAAATGGGATGCGAATAGCGGAAAATTCTCTTTCAGCCGAGTTCCTGTGGACAATCAGCACTGAGCGAGAGCGAGGGCCTGTAGGAGCGAAGCCGGGTGACACAGGGACATGGCAAGAGAGACGGACGGAAGCAGGAGGTAAAGCCGAGATCAGATGTGTGACCGACTGCTCCTGGGTCATTTTTAACATTGGGTTGTCAATCCCAGGTTATCTTGCTCATGCTTAGTCGTTAAAAAGTTCTCATTTACATATTATATGAGGTAAATAACAGATTTCACGCGTAAAGAATGCACTCAACCCAAAAGCTGGGTAAATATAGGACAGAACACATGTTGGGTCAATTTTACCCAGCAAATTGGGTTGTTTATTTAACCCAGCCTACTGCGTTGATTCATTTTTACTATAGTTCTAGCTTCTTCTTTTTTTTTTTTTTTTACTTCATACATGAAGTAATGTTTACGGATAGACTTAAATCCTCTAAAATTAAAAGAAAAAAAATACTCCACACAACCACTGGTTTGCATGATAATTCCTTAATTTTCGATGATATTTTACAGTATAGCATATTTTATATAGTTTTGAATACATATTGCATACATTTAAGCTCATTTAACAAATATTAGAAGTAAAAATTCAAACATTTATAAGTAATTCAGGTGTAATGGACCAGTCTGTTGTCTCGTTTCCACTATAATGGCGCTGGATCTCGTGCCGGAGCTTGTGTCGTGTTCAACGGGGGAACTGATAACTTTAGACCGCCACCCTGAGTCAGGATCTGGGTTACACAAAAACTACCCAAACACTGGGTTCTTACGTCTGACCCAGGATCTGGGTTACACAAAAACTACCCAAACACTGGGTTGTTACGTCTGACCCAGGATCTGGGTAACACAAAAACTACCCAAACATTGGGTTGTTACGTCTGACCCAGGATCTGGGTAACACAAACACTACCCAAACACTGGGTTGTTACGTCTGACCCAGGATCTGGATTACACAAAAACTACACAAACACTGGGTTGTTACGTCTGACCCAGGATCTGGGTTACACAAAAACTACACAAACACTGGGTTGTTACGTCTGATACAGGATCTGGGTTACACAAACACTACACAAACACTGGGTTGTTACGTCTGACCCAGGATCTGGGTAACACAAAAACTACCCAAACATTGGGTTGTTACGTCTGACCCAGGAACTGGGTTACACAAAAACTACCCAAACATTGGGTTGTTACGTCTGACCCAGGATCTGGGTAACACAAACACTACCCAAACACTGGGTTGTTACGTCTGACCCAGGATCTGGGTTACACAAAAACTACACAAACACTGGGTTGTTACGTCTGATCCAGGATCTGGGTTACACAAAAACTACACAAACACTGGGTTGTTACGTCTGACCCAGGATCTGGGCAACACAAAAACTACACAAACAATGGGTTTTGCGTCTGACCCAGGATCTGGGTAACACAAAAACTACCCAAACACTGGGTTGTTGCGTCTGACCCAGGATCTGAGTAACACAAAAACTACCCAAACACTGGGTTGTTACATCTGACCCAGGATCTGGGTTACACAAAAACTACCCAAACGCTGGGTTGTTACGTCTGACCCAGGATCTGGGTAACACAAAAACTACCCAAACACTGGGTTGTTATGTCTGACCCAGGGTCTGGGTTACGCAAAAACTACCCAAACACTGGGTTGTTACATCTGACCCAGGATCTGGGTTACACAAAAACTACACAAACACTGGGTTGTTGCGTCTGACCCAGGATCTGAGTAACACAAAAACTACCCAAACACTGGGTTGTTACGTCTGATCCAGGATCTGGGTTACACAAAAACTACACAAACACTGGGTTGTTACGTCTGACCCAGGATCTGGGCAACACAAAAACTACACAAACAATGGGTTTTGCGTCTGACCCAGGATCTGGGTAACACAAAAACTACCCAAACACTGGGTTGTTGCGTCTGACCCAGGATCTGAGTAACACAAAAACTACCCAAACACTGGGTTGTTACATCTGACCCAGGATCTGGGTTACACAAAAACTACACAAACAATGGGTTTTGCGTCTGACCCAGGATCTGGTAACACAAAAACTACCCAAACACTGGGTTGTTGCGTCTGACCCAGGATCTGAGTAACACAAAAACTACCCAAACACTGGGTTGTTACATCTGACCCAGGATCTGGGTTACACAAAAACTACCCAAACGCTGGGTTGTTACGTCTGACCCAGGATCTGGGTAACACAAAAACTACCCAAACACTGGGTTGTTATGTCTGACCCAGGGTCTGGGTTACGCAAAAACTACCCAAACACTGGGTTGTTACATCTGACCCAGGATCTGGGTTACATAAAAACTACACAAACACTGGGTTGTTGCGTCTGACCCAGGATCTGAGTAACACAAAAACTACCCAAACACTGGGTTGTTACGTCTGACCCAGGGTTGGGGTACGCAAAAACTACCCAAACACTGGGTTGTTACATCTGACCCAGGATCTGGGTTACACAAAAACTACACAAACACTGGGTTGTTGCGTCTGACCCAGGATCTGAGTAACAAAAACTACCCAAACACTGGGTTGTTACGTCTGACCCAGGGTCTGGGTTACACAAAAACTACCCAAACACTGGGTTGTTACGTCTGACCCAGGATCTGAGTTACACAAAAACTACCCAAACACTGGGTTGTTACATCTGACCCAGGGTCTGGGTAACACAAAAACTACCCAAACACTGTGGGATCAACCCAGGATTTAGGTAGAAAAAATAACTCAAGATTTTTTTAGAGTGTGCAATGCAGGGTTATTATAGTTAACTAAAACTAAAACATTCCCATACTTAAAATAAAATCACCCGATAACCCTAGACTTCCTCTGAACTAGAATCACGGTTGATTCCCCCACATCCACACAACTCATTTCCTCCGAGAGAGCCAGACCTGTCTGTTGCAAAGCCCATCTATCTGACAGAATGCCCAAAGGTGTTAGTGTTGTGTAGGAAGAAAGTCACATCAAAGTGCCTCTCTCACACACGTGACCACAATCTCACGTCTGGGTCATTCATGACTTCGCAGATTACAGGAGCTGCCATCCAACATGCAATGCATCCTTCATCAGTTCAAGAGACTGGTTATGTAAACACGGACAGTTTGGCTCTAACTCAACGGCCTGCAATAGTGAGACGTTGTAAAAGATGAGCGTTCTCTAAAGCCGAGGGTTGAGCTTGAGTTTTAAGGCCCCGATATTCTCTCGGCGAAGTTCCTTTTCATTCCTCGCTTGGATGTAGAAATATGTTTGAAAACATTTGCAGTGATATACTGTTGGCGACGCCCACATTTAGATGATTATGCAGATATCTGCTGTGCACTTTCCTCTCAATAACAAAATAAACAACTAAATGCCAGCGGTGAGAAAACCGTTCAGAAAGCATCTGATCAAAGTGATGTTGATGTTTACACTAGATCTGCAATTCAGCACTCCAGTCACATCACGTTTATATACACAGCACTTTATACAGTAGATTGCTTTAAAGCAGCAGATTTACAGTATTAAACATAAAAACAGTGTCAGCTTCAGTTTCTACTATAAAGCGTCTCTCAGTGTGTTCATGTTTGACTGACATCGACTGACTGAACTGAAGAAATGAACTTGAGAAGAAGGCGGAGCCTCAGAGCCACGCCCACCTGTTGCATCATCGTCACATGGACCAATGGTAGTTCAGAGGTGTTTACCAGCCGAAGCAAACTTTTCCAGAAAGCTTGCTTTGGCAAACTACAAACGATCTCTGTTTAGGCCTGATTTTGTTTGAAATGATGCCACCAGTCTGTTCTTGATTTTGTTTGAAGTAAATCAAAGCCTTTAGGAATACGTCGTAAAAGGGCCAGTTGCACAAGATTTTATTCATGCAATTATTATTTTAGACCCCATAAAAATATGTGCAAGCAGATAGGATGTCACACTAGCTTAAAAAAATAAATATAGCACTATTTCTAGTTTCACACAACACTACAAACCATGCCCTCTGTACTCAGCCAAGTCACTTTACTGTTGGTTGCTCTTCTGTGGCAGCGTTCAACTGTATCACATGATCTTCTGTTTGCTCTCCCATTGGCTACTGCCACATTGCGTTAACGCTCAAAACTGTCTGTTCTCCAACTCTTTGAGAATGAACGGTTTCCAGGCGCTTTGATGCAGCAAGTTGAGTTGCTTTCAGTCTAAACGTCCCTTAGACTTAATGAGGAAATGTGTAATGTAACACAGTAAGTGCTTTGACTAGTAAAGCTGTTCTGAAGTTCGCCTGAAACACTGCCTCCTTTGAAATGCTATCTTCATTTAATTTATTTGAGAGCTGCCCGAATAATCCTTAAAATAATGCAATCTTTATTTAAACAGTGATTCGGCTCTGTCTTAAAGGAGAAGTTCACTTTTAAAATGAAAATTCTGTCATCATATACTCACCCTCATGTTGTTTCAAAGCTGTATGAATTTCTTTCTTCTGCTGAACAGAAAAGAAGATATTTAGAAGATTATCAGTAACCAGGCAGTTTTTGGGTCCCATATATATATATATTATATTTTTTTCCTACTATGGAAGTCATTGGGACCCAAAAACTGTCTGGTTACTGATAATCTTCTAAATATCTTCCTTTCTGTTCATCAGAAGAAAGAAATTCATACAGGTTTGAAACAACATGAGGGTGAGTATATGATGACAGAATTTTCATTTCAAAAGTGAACTTCTCCTTTAAAGCTTTAACAAGATACAGATTTTCTGATACAGAGAGAGCCGTTGTCATCTTTTCAACCACACAGTATCACTATTTCTGTCAAGCAATAATTCAGATTATCACAGAAGTACTGAGATAAAAGTTTATAGTTGGGATATAAACATTGATATCTACGGTAGTGATCAAAATAGAGCAAATCACGTTTGGAAAGTAACTTGGCGCTTCAAAAAATTTCGATTACATCGTTACACCAGTTGGTGGCGACAAGTGACATATATTTATTTGTCATTGAATCAATCATTCAAGAGATTCGCTTCAAAGACGCTGATTCATCCAGTAATGAAAGAAGTGAAGTCTGTATGAGTGAGTCATTGAATCGTTCAAGAGATTCGTTCAAAAACATTGATTCATCCAGTAATGAAAGAAGTGAAGTCTTTATGAGTGAGTCATTGAATCAATCATTCAAGAGATTCGTTCAAAGACGCTGATTCATCCAGTAATTAAACAAGTGAAGTCTGTGTGAGTGAGTCATTGATCATTCAAGAGATTCGCTTCAAAGACGCTGATTCATCCAGTAATGAAACAAGTGAAGTCTGTATGAGTGAGTCATTGAATCGTTCAAGAGATTCGTTCAAAAACATTGATTCATCCAGTAATGAAAGAAGTGAAGTCTTTATGAGTGAGTCATTGAATCAATCATTCAAGAGATTCGTTCAAAGACGCTGATTCATCCAGTAATTAAACAAGTGAAGTCTGTGTGAGTGAGTCATTGAATCATTCAAGAGATTCGTTCAAAAACATTGATTCATCCAGTAATGAAAGAAGTGAAGTCTGTATGAGTGAGTCATTGATCATTCAAGAGATTCGTTCAAAAACGCTGATTCATCCAGTAATGAAACAAGTGAAGTCTGTATGAGTGAGTCATTGAATCATTCAAAAGATTTGTTCAGAAACACTGATTAACCCAATAATGAAACAAGTGAAGTCTGTGTGAGTGAGTCATTGATCATTCAAGAGATTCGTTCAAAAACGCTGATTCATCCAGTAATGAAACAAGTGAAGTCTTTATGAGTGAGTCATTGATCATTCAAGAGATTCGTTCAAAAACGCTGATTCATCCAGTAATGAAACAAGTGAAGTCTTTAAGAGTGAGTCATTGAATCATTCAAAAGATTTGTTCAGAAACACTGATTAACCCAATAATGAAACAAGTGAAGTCTGTGTGAGTGAGTCATTGATCATTCAAGAGATTCGTTCAAAAACGCTGATTCATCCAGTAATGAAACAAGTGAAGTCTGTATGAGTGAGTCATTGATCATTTAAGAGATTCGTTCAAAAACGCTGATTCATCCAGTAATGAAACAAGTGAAGTCTTTATGAGTGAGTCATTGATCATTCAAGAGATTCGTTCAAAAACGCTGATTCATCCAGTAATGAAACAAGTGAAGTCTGTGTGAGTGAGTCATTGATCATTCAAGAGATTCGTTCAAAAACGCTGATTCATCCAGTAATGAAACAAGTGAAGTCTTTATGAGTGAGTCATTGATCATTCAAGAGATTCGTTCAAAAACGCTGATTCATCCAGTAATGAAACAAGTGAAGTCTTTAAGAGTGAGTCATTGAATCATTCAAAAGATTTGTTCAGAAACACTGATTAACCCAATAATGAAACAAGTGAAGTCTGTGTGAGTGAGTCATTGATCATTCAAGAGATTCGTTCAAAAACGCTGATTCATCCAGTAATGAAACAAGTGAAGTCTGTATGAGTGAGTCATTGATCATTCAAGAGATTCGTTCAAAAACGCTGATTCATCCAGTTATGAAACAAGTGAAGTCAGCATTAAACATTTCGTCAGAGCCTCTAATAAATTACTTTTTTTGTTTTTGTCTATTCAAAATTGTGATCTCTATTTTAAACAATAAATCGTGCAGCTCGGTGCAGATATGATGAAACCCTTGAAGCGATGTTCAGCTCCGGGTCTAGAGGAGCGAGACGCCTCTTCGGTTCTGCCTGTCACCCAAAGCCTTCGCTTCTGTGTCAGCAACGATAACTGACAGCTTTCAGAACCAATCTTGTCACATCTTACTCATATTCACACCCGCCCACTCACACACACACACACACACACACACACACTAATGAAACAGCGTCACACATTCACACACCTACAGTATATCTGCTGGGTTACACAGAACAATCATACACGACCTCCACATAATTATGTTGTTCTCGACCAAACAGAAGAAAGAAAGAAAACAGCATAATCTTCAGAAATAGGGCTGGGCATTATATATTGTATTTATTATATATTATATACTGTAACACTTTACAGTAGTAAACATTAGTTAATGCAGTAACTTACTAAAACTAACAATACATCAATACATTTTATTTATTTAGTATTAATGTTAGGTAAAGTCCCCCTGTGGTGTAAATCCAGCTTTTAATGTTGTTTATAAGTCTATGTGTTTTTTTTAATACGCTTTAAGACAAACCATGTGTAAGTTCATAAGTCGACAGCATTGCTGAGTATTTCCTCCTTAAAACTGCAGTGAACCAAAGACAGTCTCAAAAACACGCTTTGAAATCGCTGGTGTTTCTGACGTCACAAACTACCTTGTAACCAATCAGATCAACGTGTGATCGTCAACCAGTGGATCTCTGAGCTGAGTGAGTGAGTGGAGGCGGGGCTCATTTGCATATTCATAGAACCACGCATACTAAATGAGGCAAGGGTGTCGAGTTACATTCAAGATATTTTAAGGCATGAAGGCATTTTTTCATGGGAAAAAAAAGTTTAAATGTGTAATTTTGGTGATCAAAGATGAGTTTTAAGGGATACAGTTATTAACTACAGGGGAGTTTTAATAAAAATACAGCTGTTCATTGTTAGTTCATGTCAGCTCAGGTCCATTAAATAATATTAACAAATCAATTTTTTGATTTTAATAATGTATTAGTAAATGTTTAAATTTACATTACCTAAGATTAATAAATTATTCGCCTACATTGCATAAAATGATTTTCCTCAGTAATTTTGTCTTGTTTTCCAGCACAAATATCTATAATCAAGATACATTTACTGGAGAAGCTTAAAAGCTGTTTTTTTTTTTTTTTTTGCTTAAAACAAGAACAAATATCTGCAAATATCAGAAATCAACTTCATTCAAAGGGAAAACACTTCATTATATAATAAAAATACATTTAAAAAAACAAGACATAATATCTTTAGTCATTTTTCTTCTCCAGTAAATGTATCATGATTTAAGAATGTTTAGATATTAGTATTGGAAAACTGTGCTATGTGTAAATTTGTGGCAAATATTTTACTAGATAATCCAAAATAAGGCACATGGTTATGCAAATATGACTCATATTACATTGAATCTGAAGCAAAAATAACTATATTGTGAAATAAATGTACTCTTGCTTTTGGTCTAGAATGAACCCAAATCAAAATGAAGGTGATCATTTGGAGCATTGCAAAAACAAACTACGACGGATGTGAATGATTCGTGAGTGTGTGTGTGTGTGTGTGTGTGTGTGTGTGTGTGTGTGTGTGTGTGTGTGTGTGTGTGTGTGTGTGTGTGTGTGTGAGTAAGAGGAGTTGTGTTGTGTCTGAGTAACGTGTCCGTGACAGTAAGGCCATCATCTGAGGAAGAACATCGGAGAGACAGAGCAATGCACGTTAAAGCATGTCGAGTCCAGGGAAAAGCGGGTCATGTGTGCGTGTGCGATGTAAGGAAACGCTGGATCTTTGAATCAGCAGAACGAGGCGCTCACAGGATTTAGCGCCGAGACTCGCTGCAATCATCAAGTTATTAAATGCTTTAGTGGAACAAAATCTGATCCGTCCGCCATCCTTAACCGGAGACGCACAAACACACAATATAACCTGCTTCAATTCATAAGGTTAAACGTTAACCGTCTTGTTAGTGCAGATTATAAAGAGACGTTTGGTTTCAGATTGCTCAGAGTCTCTTTATACCGTAATCTGCACTAACAAGACGATTAACGTTCAACGTTTAGTTCAGTTCTACACGTCTGTGAAAATGCATCTTCTCACTGCAGGATAAATATGATGTCACCTAATTTTGTGTGATATCATGTAGTGAATTAACGTAAACATCTTCATCCCAGAGTTGATCTTTAACATACGGGCTGACGCAGAAAAGCCCGCAGCCGAGCGTCTGTTCGAGAGAGCAGGAACATGGGGAATATGCATGTGTCAGAGAAATAATAATCCAGGAGCAGGAGGAGTCATGCAGATGCTTAGTAAAGCGCTCGACGTGAGTCACGGCGTGGACGCACATGAATTTAAGTTTCGTCGGATCATAAGGTCTTTTTTAAGCAGCGGCGCAGCAATGCTCGCGGGGTCAGCGAGTGATTCAGACCTCGTCTTCAGGATAGCTTTAAAGGAATAGCTCACACAAAATGCAAATTCTGTCATCATTTCCTCCAAACTTGATGTTTAGCAGAAGATATTTTCCAATTTTTCACATTCAGGCTTGATTTGTGTGAAAACTAGCAAAGCACAGTGGTGGAAAACCTTTTAAAAATGTAAATGATGAGCTACTATTATTTAGTATTATTACTTCTTGTCTGTTTTGGAGCTTCACAGTTTCAGCAGTCTTAATAAACATGTGATCCAGGTTTCAGAATGACAAGGACGAATCTCTGTTTACTTTAATAATACGCGGAGTATTTTATTTAAAAATATATTTTAGACAATCAAACGATCCTCAATAGATACGTTTCCATCCAAACTTGCAAATGGAAAATAGTTCCTCCCGAGTCTTAATGGTCTTTTCGGAAAACTCGTGGTTATTTTTCAAATGCTTCGTTTCTAAATGCCTGCGCTCAAACGCAGGTTTCATGCAGTTATGAGATGCAACACACTGTGGATTCTCTTCACTGCCAATGTTTGTAAAGCCAAACAGAATGTATTTCTCATCATGTTTACACCTCTTTTCTGAGAACTGCTGGTGATGGTGAGATGTGTTTCGGCTTCATGTCTGTCGGTATCGTGTCGAGAGGATTGAGGATCAGAGTAAAGCTCTCTGTGCTGCGGGACGACTTCTATCCAGCCGCTTTAATCTCGCTAGCTTCGTTTGCTTGGTCACCTATAGTCCTTATGCGCCAGAGAAACGAGGGCGCCGCCATCTTTAGAATATTGTCTTTTAACTTCCGTTTTTGCGGTCATCTGTATATCTCTATGGCACTGCTGTCCAGGAGTAATTAGCTTTTGAAGTGGATTTACTTCATGTAAAGTTAATGAAAGTTATCATGAGGATTGTAATGTTTAAAGCAGATGACTTAATTGTCAGTCGACTTGGAAGATTTCAAAACGAGCCGTTCATTAATAAACACGCAAAATCGCTGTGAAAATACAGACCGGAAGTCAAAAGACAACGAGCGCAGCGCTGAGAAGGGGCGGAGCTACAGAAGGTCTATAACGTGTGCTGTTGATAATGACGTGTGGTAACGTTACGCATGGCACTTTAGTGAATGCATTAGTTTTTACCTCAAAAGATGGGGTCATTTGATTGGATGTCATGGATTTGACCTTATTGCACTAGCACGCTTTATATTTTGCCTGTGAGGAACACGTACTCAGACGAATGTTATTTAAGAGTGCCGTATAATTAAATTAACGGTAGATTCCAGTATTTTGTTGGAGTTCTCCAGTTTGGGAACCACTGGAATATTGCATAAAATATTTGCGATTAAAGCAGCGTTTCCATCCCATGCAGGGCTTGACTAACTCACAGCAGCAACTCTGGGATAGGCGCAATAAGCTTTTGCTTCTGCCTATTCCATTTCAGACTTTATGTTGATTTATGTCATCATTTGTTAAATGTTTAAATGTCTGAATAAAAAATCTGAAATCTGAAATCTGGCTAGTGGTTTCCCACAGTTACTAGCCATTCTCACTGGCCACGATTTTGACATTGAAACCAAGGGGGAAAAACTGCCATATAGGTATTTTAAATATCTCATAATTTGGCAGCAGGAATATTAGGCTGCTGTCACTTTAAGACCTGACGCACGGATCCAATATACAGTTACACGCGTTTTCTTTCTCAACTGTTTACTTCATTTAAAACATAACTGACTGTGTTTCCGTGAATACTCGCCAAGCATTTTGACATTATTTTGTGTGCATTTGACTTTTTAAGCGCATGAAGCAGTGAAAAAAACTCAATTACGCTATTTCTACGTCAGTACGCTATTTCTACGTCATCGCGTTTTTTCAACGTCATTGCGCTATCTCTACATCATTACTCTATTTCTATGTCATTACGCAATTTCAAAGTCATTACACTATTTCAATGTCATTACACTATTTCTACATCTTACGCAATTTCTACATCATTACACTATTTCTACGTCATTACGCTATTTCTACATCTTTACGCAATTTCTACATCTTTACGCAATTTCAACGTCATTATGCTATTTCTACATCATTACACTATTACATCATTACACTATTTCTACATCATTACGCTATTTCTACATCATTACACTATTACATCATTACACTATTTCTACATCATTACGCTATTTCTACATCATTGCTACATTACGCTATTTCTACATCACTACGCTATTTCTGTCATTACGCTATTTCTACATCATTACTACATAATTACGATATTTATACATCATTACCCTATTTCTACATTATGCTATTTCTACATCATTACGCTATTTCTATATCATTACGCTATGTCTACGTCATTACGCTATTTCTACGTCATTACGCTATTTCTATGTCATTATGCTATTTATTTCTACATCATTATGCTATTTCTACGTCATTACGCTATTTCTACATCATTACGCTATTTGTACGTCATTACGCTATTTATTTCTACATCATTACGCTTTTTCTACATCATTACGCTATTTCTACATCATTATGCTATTTCTACGTCATCACGCTATTTCTACATCATTACGCTATTTCTACATCATTATGCTATTTCTACGTTATTACGCTATTTCTACGTCATTACGCTATTTCTACGTCATTACGCTATTTATTTCTACATCATTACGCTTTTTCTACATCATTACGCTATTTCTACATCATTATGCTATTTCTACGTCATTACGCTATTTCTACGTCATTACGCTATTTATTTCTACATCATTACGCTTTTTCTACATCATTACGCTATTTCTACATCATTATGCTATTTCTACATCATTATGCTATTTCTACGTCATCACGCTATTTCTACATCATTACGCTATTTCTACGTCATTACGCTATTTCTACATCATTATGCTATTTCTACGTCATCACGCTATTTCTACATCATTACGCTATTTCTACATCATTACGCTATTTCTACATCATTACGCTATGTCTACGTCATTACGCTATTTCTACGTCATTACGCTATTTATTTCTACATCATTATGCTATTTCTACGTCATTACGCTATTTCTACATCATTATGCTATTTCTACGTCATTACGCTATTTCTACATCATTACGCTATTTGTACGTCATTACGCTATTTATTTCTACATCATTACGCTTTTTCTACATCATTACGCTATTTCTACATCATTATGCTATTTCTACGTCATCACGCTATTTCTACGTCGTTACGCTATTTCTACATCATTGCGCTATTTCTACGTCATCGCGCTATTTCTACGTCATTACGCTATTTCTACATCATTACGCCATGTCTCCATCATTACGCCATTTCTACATTACGCTATTTCTACATCATTACGCTATTTCTACGTAATCACGCTATTTCTACGTCATCGCGCTATTTCTACATCATTGCGCTATTTCTACGTCATTACGCTATTTCTACATCATTACGCTATTTTTACGTCATTACGCTATTTCTACATCATTACGCTATTTCTACGTCATTACGCTATTTCTACATCATTACACTATTTCTACATCATTACGCTATTTCTACGTCATTACACTATTTCTATATCATTACGCTATTTCTACGTCATTACGCTATTTCTACGTCATTACGCCATTTCTACATCATTACGCTATTTCTACGTCATTACGCTATTTCTACGTCATTACACTATTTCTATATCATTACGCTATTTCTACGTCATTACGCTATTTCTACGTCATTACGCCATTTCTACGTCATTACGCCATTTCTACGTCATTACGCTATGTCTACATCATTACGCTATTTCTACATCATTACGCTATTTCTACGTCATTACGCTATTTCTACGTCATTACACTATTTCTATATCATTACGCTATTTCTACGTCATTACGCTATTTCTACGTCATTACGCCATTTCTACGTCATTACGCCATTTCTACGTCATTACGCTATGTCTACATCATTACGCTATTTCTACATCATTACGCTATTTCTACGTCATTGCGCTACTTCTACGTCATTACACTATTTCTACGTCATTGCGCTACTTCTACGTCATTACACATGCGCAGTCCTCTCAGTTTCTGTTTTCAATCCGATCAAGTGTTCACATGTTCTCTCGATCGGATTAGAAAAGGAATAAACACCCCTTTCAATCGGATCGAAATCTCATTGGGATCGAGCTCAATCGGATCGATTAAGGCGTTTACATGAAGTCTTTTCAGTGCGAACGTAGCCCGTGAGGATCGGCTGATTGTCTATGAAGCTTCACTGCGTCTCTAAACCTGATTCTGCCGAAACACAAGAGCAGGTCAAAAGAACAGCATCTCTGTGTGGTTGAGTGGCTCCCGGGGGCCCGGGGCCGATGAATGTCAAGCAGAATATGCTAATCCACCATGACAACTGGTGCAGAAAACATGTTCTCTCTGACTTCAGGACCCTTGATATTTCACAAAGTCAAACGGGACGAGGCAGCCGCCGGCCCCGGGGAGACTCGCATCGGATTATTTACACATACGAACACGCGTTACATCACGAGGGGCTCTGGTCGCGCCGAGGTTCACCTTCTTCACACACACACACACACACACACACCTTGACCGTCTCCAGCCGTGAGACGAGAATTGAGCATCTGCAGGAACAGAGGAACCAGCTGAGAGTGTAAATCGACTGAAGACTCAGAGCTGTGGGGTTTACTGGGGAAATGACAGATGCGGTTTGTGCTGTAGTGTAAATGAGAACAATTATATACTGACAAATACTACATATACTATTAGCATTTTATCTAGAAACAAAAGTAAATTGTAAAAAAAGAATTATAATAGACTAGAATATAATAGAATTATATATATAGACACACTACCATTCAAAACTTTGGGGTCAGAACTATTTTAATGTTTCTGAAAGAGTCTCTTCTGCTCAAGGCTGTTTACTTGATCAGGAAAACAGTAAAAATAGAGAAATATTATTTCAGTGTAAATCATCTGTTTTCTATGTGAATATACAGTAAAGTGTAATTTATTCCTGTGATCAAAGCTGAATTTTCAGCATCATTACTCCAGTCTTCAGTGTCACATGATCCTTCAGAAATCATGAACAGTTTACTGAGTCAGCCAATATTACTGAGAGGGGTCAGAGGTCAGAGACGGGCACCAGTGAAGGTCAGGCAGAAGAAGTGTGTTTTCGTTCATCTCGTACCTACGGATCATGCTTCAGTGCGGCCCGAGCGGATCTGCCGTAAATCAGCCGCCTGGAGTGTGTGTGAGATGAAGTGTGTGTGGTGTGTTTCTCATGTCATGACACGAGGGGAGGGGAGCTAATAACACACGCAAACACTGACGTCAGTGGTGTGATAGCGCACGGCAGGGCTGAAAGCTGTGTGTGTGTGTGTGTGTGTGTGTGTGTGTGTGTGTGAGCTGCTCACAGGCTGATGGAGTTTTTGTCTCCAAGGTCGAGCGCCTGCTAAACCCAACGCTGGAACCCTAGAGACACGAACATCAGCTAATATAGAGAGATCAACACACACACACACACACACACACACACACACACACTCGCTTCTGCGAATATAAGGAAGCCTGTAATGTGGCACTATGATGCGGAAAACACAGAATCCAGTCATTAAAAACTGAACTTTCAATGCAGAAAGTCACAGCTGTAGAATAAAGACAAAGACGTAGCGCTGTACACGAGTGTGTGTGTGTGTGTGTGTGAACATTACAGACTCTACTACACAAACTCGATATATACGAACACATGAACTTCATCTGAGAAAACTATCGACACACACACACACACACACTTGCACACTCTTGTACATCTATCTTTATGAGGACATTCATTGACACAATGCAATCTCTAGCCGCTTACCCTAACCTTACCCATCACAACTAAGTGCCTAACCCGACCCCTGACCCCTGACCCTAAACCGACCCTTAACCTCATTATAACCTCATCTCTAAAACCAAGTGTTGACCCTCAAACAGCCTTTAAAGGCTCTCTGAAATATATGAATATAATACAATCAATAATATTAATACAGTTTATTAAACATTATTATTTACGTAATATCACAACAACAACAAAATGAAAGGAATTGTTACATTTGAATTTGATTACCTTTTAAAACATTAACTAAATAGTTAAATCCCCCTGTGGTCAATAACTGTATCCCTTAAAACTCATCTTTGATCACCAAAATTACATATTTAAGCGTTTTTTCCTTTAAAAAAAGTCTTCATGCCTTAAAATATCTTGAATGTAACTCGACACCCTTGCCTCATTTAGTATGCGCGGTTCTATGAATATGCAAATTAGCCCCGCCTCCACTTTCTCCAGAGCGGATATATATATATAAATGAACTAAATTAATAACTTTTCTACAACAGAAATGAGCCATCACTGAACTATCTTAAGCTGGACTGTGACGCTATTTTCTTCTAGAAACAAACTTTGTCGCATTATTTTCCTGTTATCTCTATAAAGCTGCTTTGAAACACTCAGTGTTGTAAAAAGTGCTATAGAAATAAAGCTGACTCTTGACTATACGCGGCTCTATGAATATGGATATGAGCCCCGCCTCCACTCACTCACAGCAGCTTGTATTAAAAACACCACACAGACACATAAACAACATTAAATACTGGATTTCCACCACAGCGGGACTTTGATGATCGAAACCTTCATTTGAAGACCACCATTTTTCATTATAAATTTGTATTCAATCATAAATCCAGTAATATTTTAATAGACAACAGAATAATTTTTTTTTTTTTAAAGTGTGTGTGTGTGTGTGGGGGGGGGGCTTATTATTGAAAGGTTTTTAATAAAATATTAAACTGTTAAAGTTCATTGAATTCAATCATGCTTTTTGATTATTATAATTTAATTTAATGGAATCCAGAAAAATGTAAACAGAAAACATGATATTTGTATAAGACAAATTTCATAAATAATAATAATTGTTCATTTAATAGGGCCCTTAACATTGTATATTTGTCAAACTTCTAATAAATTGTTGTTAAACTGTAAAAGTTTCACGATGTCACTTAATTAGACGTGCTTTCTGACACCTTAAGTTTAATTTAAGCCATTAAAACGAAAAAAAAAAAAAAAAAACCCTAAAAGATCCTAACAGGCAATTAGTCTTATGCTTCTGAGAAAACAAGCGCATTACATAAGCTAATGACACACAGCTGAAGAACGCAGAGCTAGCATTAGCATCCGCTGTCAGACGAGCTTCAGGGTGAGACCGAGAAACACTGACGGAGGTCAAAGGTCAGAGCCCAAACCAGCACTCGCACTGTCAAACACCACGAGGTGAAGCTGTGTGTTCAGGATGTAAACAGAAGGAAGGGTCTATCAGACATCCGTGACGGAAATGCTAATTTGTCTGCCATGAATAGACGCTAATTGTGGTGGAAGCATCAGCTGAGATGGAGACATACGTATTTTTAGGGCGCTAGCAGAAGCGTTCGCTCTCGTAGCGTGTGTGTGTGTGTGTGTGTGCTGGTGAATATGAAGAGGAAAGTCACATGATCAACACTCTTCGAATCACTGAACACTATCAGTCTGACTGCAGGTACGATCACTCCAGCACTGCTAATTACAGTTTCAAATCCTCCTTAATTAGCATGTTCTACAACCAAAGCTTAATTTCTGAGTGACAATTCCACAATCATCTATTCTAGAACAAACAGTGGCATATGGATGTATTAATTATAGAGTGTTTACTTTTCCAGTAATTTCTCCCTCAGGGATTTTTAAAGTCCCCCTGTGGTGTAAATCCAGCTTTTAATGTTGTTTATGTGTCTATGTGGTGTTTTTAATGTGCTTTAAGACCATGTGTAAGTTCATAAGTCGACAGCATTGCGGAGTATTTCCTCCTTAAAACTGCAGTGAACCAAAGACAGTCTCAAAAACACGCTTTGAAATCGCTGGTGTTTCTGACGTCACAAACTACCTTGTAACCAATCAGATCAACGTGTGATCGTCAACCAGTGGATCTCTGAGCTGAGTGAGTGAGTGGAGGCGGGGCTCATTTGCATATTCATAGAACCGCGAATACTAAATGAGGCAAGAGTGTCGAGTTACATTCAAGATATTTTAAGGCATTAAGAAGATTTTTCAAGAAAAAAACGTTTAAATGTGTCATTTTTGGTGATCAAAGATGAGTTTTTATGGATAAAATGATTGACTACAGGGGAATTTAAGTTAAAGTGTTTTAAGCCAACCAGATGTTAATCATAACATCTCAAACTGAAAAATGAAGCTAAAAAGAACTACAATCCCATGAAGCGTTGTGAACAGCATCATTGAATTTTAAATGTTGAAATGCCATTTTATTGCAAAATATGCATTTATATACACAAATATTTGAGTATTTTGAGAGCATATAGGAAGGCCGACTCGATTACATCATTCGCAGCGCTTCATCTGAGTGGGCGGAGCTAAAGAGAGGGTGGAGCTTTGCTTGTTATGACTCTCTGATTGGTGGGATTTTCTGCACAGCATCATGGGTAATGTAGTTTCACTGTTAAACATGATTTCATATATATATATATATTATAATGCAGACTGACAGAAGCAAATACGTTCGGTTAACGACCTCAGCTCACGGTAGGGTGGATTTTAAAGGGTTACAAGTTATCGTTAAAAAACCTATTTTTGTATGGAGAAGTTTCGCTTCCGGCAAACGCCGACTCTAAATCTCCCGTATAATGAGGCAGAAACTGTAGTTTGTAAACACCAACACAGAGTTTAAGCTCAGGTTTCTGTGTTTGTGAAAGCTGATTAACAGAAGCTGGAGTTAATGAAGATGTAGGCGGCCGTCGGGATTAAAGCGTCTCGCTAACGAGGGAATCATCAGGCCTGAAGGTCGTTTAGAAAGACTTCTGAAACTGTGTTCTGTAATCTATAAAAACTGTACTATTGAACTTTCAAATAACATTTCATTTTTTAATTAAAACATTTATTTTAGTTTTAGACATTTTAGTACTTCAGCCTGTGTTATTTTAGTACTATTATAGTCTTTTTGAATTAGATTTTGTTTACATTTCTGTTAAAGTTTTAGTCATTTTTATAAGTTTAAGGTATTTAAAACTAACATTTTAGCAAATTAAATTAAATGAAAATGTGAAATGTTACCTTGGCAAGTATCTCAAATAAAATAAGTGTAATTTTTTTTAAATATTGGTTTAATTATGGTTTTAGTTTTAATTTCAGCTCAAATATTAATCTAATTCTATTTTGTTGTTGTTGATAGTTTATCAAATTATAATTAAGTTCAAGTGTTTCTTTAATATTTATATTTGATGTTATGGTTTGATGTTGAATGCTTATTCAGTAATGATGGGGGGGGGGGTCACATGATTCTCTATAAAATCGATGTATTTTAAGATCTTTACAGTATGTGGTTGTGTATTTCCTGTGACTCCATGTTTAGCAGCTCATATTCCTCGCCTGAACACACACAATAATGAAACAGTAATTAATATTGTGTGTTTGACGGGTGTGTTCAGGCTGAAAGAAATATGAGATTGAGTAAGACGCTGAATCCCAGTGTGTTCTGAGTTTACGAGCGTGACGTTCAGATGAAGGATTGCATCGACTCAGGGTCGAGGTCGAGGTCGAGGTCAGTGTTTGTGTGGACGTCTCACATGAGAAGCTGTCGGCAGTTAATGACTAAATATGGGTGTTCATTTAAATATTAATGAATGTGAAACAGTGTGTGTGTGTGTGTGTGTCTGATAACATGCTCCGTCTCGCCGGAGTCGCTGGAGGTCAAACTTACATAAGAGCCTCAGAGTCACATGACCATCAGGGTCCAGAATCAGCAGAACCTGAGCCAGCGCCAGACTCCAGCAGAACCAGTGTGTGTTCATCGCCCAGTAAACCCCTGAGGAGAGAAACATGAGTCTACACTGAACCTTCATCATCCTCCTCTCCCTCACCCAAAGCCCTTAATTATACATACTTCTTTTTCTTTTTTTGTCCAGAAAGCTTATTTTATTTCATTTTGATAATATTTTTTACTATTTTTAATGCAATTTTTTTTTTTTTTTTTACCTTTAAATTACTAGACTTGATCAATAAATAATAAATAAATAGTAATTTAAGCACATTCCTCACTTAAATTCCAAATAACTCACGATTTCATGCATAACCCTTTTAATTCAGCTCTAAATATCTTACACTGAGTGTGTTTGTCGACCTCTTGTGGATAATAATAATATAAGATGATATTTCATGACTCTAGATGGCCTTATAGCTCTATATGAGCTGTTCCTCTGGGTCCTAAAGTCTGTTCACTTCAGTCTGCATTCAGATACACATGTAGAGATTACTTTTTTGGTAAAGTTTTAGCATTTTTAGTTTGAATTTTGAGCATTTTTTGTTTTTTTTCTATGTGAACTGAAGCATCCATTCATTCCTAAGGGGGTCAGATTGACCCGAGAGAGGAGGATTCGTTACTTTTTAAAATTTTAACCACAAAACTTTAAAAATAAAAAAAACCTATACTTTTTTGTGTGTGTATTCGTGGTTCGAGTGCGAGTCTATGACCCCTCTGATGAACACTCGATTTTTAAAAGATTTGTAAAAATGAGTTTGTGGTCATAAAGAACACTCTGTCCTCATTTACTCGTGTCGAACCCGTGAGACTCTCGTTGATCTTCACAACACAAATGAAGATCTCTACTGTAGGCGTTTACTCACTAATAAAACTATCAGTGAACAAAAGCATTCGCGTTTAAGCAGCAGTGAGTTTGTGATGGAGTCTTCAGAAGACTTGGATGAAACCGCTCCATCCGTCTGGATTTACTTGACCATCTGTTTATGAATGTTTGAGGAGTTGTGTGTGAACAGACTGTCAGCGGAGGAGCAGATCTCTCAGATTTATTAAAAATATCTTCATTTGTGTCCTGGAACTAAAGTCTTACGGGACTGGATCCACACGAGGAACAGTAATTCATTAATTGTATGATTAATTGTATGTGTGTGTGTGAGAGAGAGAGAGAGAGTGTGTGTGAGAGTGAGTGTGTGCTTATATGTTGTGTGTGTGTGTGTGTGTGTGTGTGTGTGAGATAGAGAGAGAGAGAGAGAGAGAGAGAGAGAGAGAGTGTGTGTGTGTGTGTGTGTGTGTGTGAGAGAGAGAGAGAGAGAGAGAGAGAGAGAGAGAGAGTGAGTGAGTGTGTGTGTGTGTGTGTGTGTGTGTGTGTGAGAGAGAGAGAGAGCGAGAGAGTGTATCTGTGTGAGTGTGTTCATCTAAACAGCACAAACATACACACAAGGTCAGCATCAAGTACACGAGTTTGAAAGATGCAACGTTCATCGATAGTGACGAGGTCACTTCCTGTCAGCAGCTCCGCCCCCAGCGATGACACTGTCACACAGATGGAATGATTTATTCATAATCATGGCAGAATATTAAAACAATGAACACTGAAACACTGACGTTACTCAAGGCCTCTGAGCATGCAGACACACACACACACACACACACACACACACGTATCGTCATTTCGGTTCCAGTTCTTTAAATATATTTTAATATAAAACAGGCCGACGCAGCAAGAGTTCTGTTTGACGAGTCTCTGAGTCCGCTAGAGGGAGTGTGTGTGTGTGTGTGTGTGTGTGTGTGTGTGAGAGAGTGTGTGTATGTGTGAGTGAGTGAGTGAGTGTTGGCAGGCACATGAGCTCAGCTGGGGTGTGTGTGTGTGTGTGTGTGTGTGTGTTTCCCAGCTCATCGCCTCAGTTCAGTCTGGCGCTGGTGAACACAAACCCATCAGTCTCGATGCAGAATCAACAAATACACATTAAAAAAAGGCAGATTTAAAAAAAGAAAAGAATAAAAAAGAGTTGAGTCTGTGGAAGAGTGACGTCAGAGGAACACAGGCACTGCTGTCAACTCCAGCACACACACACACACACACACTAACCCGCACAGACACACACACACACTCACCCGCACAGACACACACACACACACACACACACACACACACACTCACCCGCACAGACACACACACACGCTCACACACACACACACACACTCACACACACACTCACACACACTCACACACACACACACACACACACACTCACACACACACACACACTCACACACACACACACACACACACACACACACACTCACACACACACACACACACACTCACACACACACACACACTCACACACACACACACACACACACACACACACACTCACACTCACCCGCACAGACACACACACACTCACCCACCCGCACAGACACACACACACACACACTCACACTCACCCGCACAGACACACACACACTCACCCACCCGCAGACACACACACACACACACACACCCGCACAGACACACACACACACACACACACTCACCCGCACAGACACACACACACACACACACACACACACACACACACTCACCCGCACAGACACACACACACACACACATACGCGCGCACACACTCACGCGCACACACACAACACACTTGCACACGTCACACACACACGCATGACACACTAGCACACATCACACACACACACGACACACTTGCACACGTCACACACTAGCACACATCACACACACACGTCACACACACACACACACACACACACGCATAACAATTTCACACGTCTCACACACGTATGACGTGCACATGTACAACACACGCATGACACACTAACACACGTCACACACACACGCATGACGCGCACATATCCGACACACACTCACTCACACACACACACACGCTCACTCACACACTCCTCCGTGTGTTCCTCCTCTCACGTCACTGATCACGAGAGTGCGTCAGCTCAACAGTCTCAGTCCTCAGCAGTAGAGTGTGTGGCACAGCAGCAGGTGTGTGTGTGTGTGTGTGTGTGTGTGTGTGTGTGTGTGTGTGTGTGTCACAGGTGCAGCTCCTCGGCTCTGATGCGCTGGAGCTTCTCCCTCATCATGAGGAACGAGGGCCGTCTCGCAGGGTCCAGACTCCAGCTCTGCTTCATCAGCTCGTACACCGCAGCAGGACATCTGTCGGGAGCCTCCATCTTATAGCCCTTCTCCACCCGCGGCACCACCTCCTTCAGCGGCTGCGGACACAGGGGTCAGGGGTCAAGGTCACCTTTATTTATATAGCACTTTAAAGGGGTCATCGGACGCACAATTCACTTTTACATGGTGTTTGCATATAAATGTGTGTTTGGACACAACCACTGTAGTGAAGAAAATCCATTCGCTTCTTTTATTTATCCTCAAAAAGTCAAGCCGTTTGGATTTTCTGAGCAATATGATGTCATAATGCTCATGCTCCGCCCACGACTGCTGACGGACTGTCCCGTATTAGCATATTTCCGCCCTCAGCCATTTCTATACTGTCCGCCAAGGCATCAGGGAGGGAGGGAGGGAGGGAGGGAGAGCATGCTGCACAACAGACACTCTACTTTACTGTACTGTACTGTACTGTACTGTACTGTACTCTACTGTACTGTACTCTACCCCTACTGTACTCTACTGTACTGTACTCTACTGTACTGTACTCTACTGTACACTACCTCTACTGTACGCTACTGTACTCTACCCCTACTGTACACTACTGTACTCTACCCCTACTGTACTCTACCCCACTGTACACCACTGTACTCTACTGTACACTACCCCTACTGTACTCTACCGTACTATACTGTAATTTACTGTACTCTAGCCCTACTGTACTCTACCCCTACTGTGCAATACTGTACTATACTGTAATTTACTGTACTCGACCTCTACTGTACTCTACCTCTACTGTGCAATACTGTACTATACTGTAATTTACTGTACTCTACCTCTACTGTGCAATACTGTACTATACTGTAATTTACTGTACTCAACCTCTACTGTACTCTACCTCTACAACTGTACTCTACCTCTACTGTGCAATACTGTACTATACTGTAATTTACTGTACTCTAACTCTACTGTGCAATACTGTACTATACTGTAATTTACTGTACTCAACCTCTACTGTGCAATACTGTACTATACTGTAATTTACTGTACTCAACCTCTACTGTGCAATACTGTACTATACTGTAATTTACTGTACTCAACCTCTACTGTACTCTACCTCTACAACTGTACTCTACCTCTACTGTGCAATACTGTACTATACTGTAATTTACTGTACTCTAACTCTACTGTGCAATACTGTACTATACTGTAATTTACTGTACTCAACCTCTACTGTGCAATACTGTACTATACTGTAATTTACTGTACTCAACCTCTACTGTACTCTACCTCTACAACTGTACTCTACCTCTACTGTGCAATACTGTACTATACTGTAATTTACTGTACTCAACCTCTACTGTACTCTACCTCTACAACTGTACTCTACCTCTACTGTGCAATACTGTACTATACTGTAATTTACTGTACTCGACCTCTACTGTGCAATACTGTACTATACTGTAATTTACTGTACTCTACCTCTACTGTACTCTACCTCTACTGTACTCTACCTCTACTGTACTCTACCTCTACTACCTCTACTGTACTCTACCTCTACTGTACTCTACCTCTACTGTACTCTACCTCTACAACTGCACTCTACCTCTACCGTGCAATACTGTACTATACTGTAATTTACTGTACTCTACCTCTACTGCACACTATCTCTACTGTACTCTACCCCTACTGTACACCACCATACTCTACCTCTACTGTACTCTACCTCTACTGTACACTACCTCTACTGTACTCCACTGTACACTATCTCTACTGTACTCTACCCCTACTGTACACTACCTCTACTGTACTCCACTGTACACTATCTCTACTGTACTCTACCCCCACTGTACACTACTATACTCTACCTCTACTGTACACTACCTCTACTGTACTCTACTGTACTCTATCGTACCCTACTGTACTCTACTGTACTCTACTGTACTCTATCTCTACTGTACTCCACTGTACACTATCTCTACTGTACTCTACCCCTACTGTACACTACTATACTCTACCTCTACTGTACTCCACTGTACACTATCTCTACTGTACTCCACCCCCACTGTACACTACTATACTCTACCTCTACTGTACACTACCTCTACTGTACTCTACTGTACTCTACTGTACTCTACTGTACTCTACTGTACTCTACTGTACTCTATCTCTACTGTACTCCACTGTACACTATCTCTACTGTACTCTACCCCTACTGTACACTACTATACTCTACCTCTACTGTACTCTACTGTACACTACCTCTACTGTACTCTACTGTCAAAAGTAGTCGATCTCCAAATGCAACGTAATGAACTGAGCTTTCCATCTTTACTCTCCTCATGTTACGTTGCATTCAGAGACTACTTTTGACTGGCAAAATTCCAGCCACCGGAAACACTAACTGATAAAGTGAGTCGTACAAAACCTTTCTTTATAGTAAACTCTGTGAACACAAACACTGTTCTCAGTGCTGGAGTTCATGTGTAGAGCCCCTGGGGATACTTCAGCACAGTTGCATGTTCGGTCGAGCCTTAGTGTTTTAAAAATAGCGATTTTTGATGCTGTAATAGCAGTGCTCCATTCACTCCCATTCAAAAGGCATTTTGACCGAAAACAAAAATACGGTCAATCTTAAAAGTGGTGTTTCCATTCTAATGATGCTTTTACACTAATGTTTGACTCGGGTAGATTATCAAAAATAGCCTAGGTTGCAATTTGGCGAGTTACCCTTTAAAAGTAACTTTCCCCAACACTGTTTACGATAGTCCAGCCTGGCTGAGATGAATGCATGGATGAGTCTCCAAATCAGAAAACTCAGATCATTTTAGAGCTTGTGAAGTCCCGTAAGCTCCAGAAAACTGGCTCTAACAAAAGAGTTGATTTATTTGTCAAACTTTAACTCCGGATCAAGGGTAACTCCCAGATGTTTTACTTTATCACGAATGTTATGTTGAAGGAGGCCCAGGGTATGACTTGCATTATTTAAAAGGTCTGAAGGGCCAAACAACATGACTTTCTGATTTAGTTGAAGGAAACTGTTGTCCGTCCCAGTCTTAATGTCCTCTAAACAAGCTAGCGAAGAGGACACTGAATCAGTGCCTGATTTTAGAGGAAAATAAAGCTGAGTATCATCAGCATACAAGTGATATGAAACTTAAAAATAAGACGCAGGGGGAGTAAGTAGAGAGAAAATAAGGTTGGACCCAGAATAGAGCCCTGGGGAACTCCACAAGTGACGGGAACTGAGCTTGAGGAAAATACTCCAGTTTCCACCGAAAAACTCCTGTTTGTGAGATATGATGAAAACCAATCTAAAGCCCTATTCGGACGGGACTAGTTTTCCAAACGACGTTTGAGTTACAATTCTTATCAACCTACGTCTGTGATTTCATGTACGGATTCGGACGGGACTAACATCTCCGTGTTTATACCGAGGTAGGAGTGTCTGTGTTTTACATGTGGGCATTGCAGAAGATCACGTGTTCAGAATGCGTGGATTGCGTATGAAATTTGATCAAATGTATTTTGAAATTAAGTACTTTGAAATATAAAGTAAACCGTCCAAACGTATTTAGTGTTTTGTAAACATTTTATAAAAATTGTAGTAGCCTATAAAAAAACTAAACCTACATGTATCATCATGATTTTATAGAACTGGGTTCTTATAATAAACCCACTGGAATAAAAAGTTTTAACTTATATAATTTACACGTTATGTAATTAAGTGCAGAAATGAAAGTAATCTTACCTGAAACTGATATTACAGTTGCCAGTCTTAACAGTTTACGTGATTTGGCTCTTCTTGTTGATTTCATTTTTTTATTTATTCGCAGTGTAACGTTACCGAACACATCTACATGTCTAACGTACATCCATTATCGGTGCGCAAAAAGCAGAAACTTGAATACCCGGCGCGATAGCGAGAGATTGTACGGTAGTTCACGTTGACCAAAAACACAAGAAAAAGCGTTTTGGAAAAAAACATTTTCGGCAATCACAGACATTCGCATTCGGACGGGATTAGATTTCTCTGAGGACCGCCGAGTTTGACGAAAAACAGTAGGTAATTTGCTCTGGAATTTTTACAGAGGTCGTGTGAGAAAAAGACAGACATGGCAGATTCGGACAGGATTAAAATCTCAAAGTACGTCTGTGAAACAGAAATTTCTCTAACGACCCCCTGTGAAACTAGTCCCGTCCGAATAGGGCTTAAGACAGAGGCACGCACAGACACGCACACGCACACGCACACGCACACACACACACACACACACACACTGCCATTAGCTGGACACACGCTGAACCGCACGACAGACACACACACACACACACACACACACACACACACACACACACACTCCCATCTGCTGGACACACGCTGAACCGCACGACAGACACACACACACACACACACACACACACACACACACACACACACACTCCCATCTGCTGGACACACACTGAACTGCACGACAGACACACACACACACACACACACACACACACACACACATACACTGCCATCTACTGGACACACACTGAATTCTCATGAAAACAATCATATAACAACAACAAATCTTTCCCACACAAACACATTTATCGAATAAATCCCTGTGATTGGATAACTGGAGTAACCAGCGGACCAATGGCGTCGCGGCGTCTCTAATGTTGGTTTGGTGTTTCTGAAACGCCGGAGTCGAAGTGTGTGATCAGAATGATCTGGTGTGACTCCCTCCAGAAGCGTCTCACACACACGAGTGTGTTCCCGAACGCCAGCATCCGAACGCCAGAGAACACGACAGCGTTTACTGTGTTTCGTCTGACGCTCGAGACACACTCGTTTATGATGGAGGGAGAACACACACATTACAGCAACTTACACTTTATTACTGATATTTTACACCAGGAAGTGATGATTCTGTTCTCTTGAACACATGGGAGGGAAACACTGCTTTATTCACTAGTGTTTTATGTGATAATATTCCAGTTGTGTGCATAAGTTGTATTCGCAGAGAAACACAGCCAATGAAACTTACGATTTTGGGGTACGGCACGCGCCCGAACGAGTAAATCTCCCACAGGAGAACGCCGAAACTCCACACGTCAGACTTGGTAGAAAACCTCTGCAGAGAAAAGAGAAACTTCTAGTGTTACACAAACAGAAACTCTTACGGCTGAGACATTCTTTTTCGTTCTTCACTTTCGGGTAAAAAGAAATTAAAATATTCAAAATACATGAGAATTAATACATGCTTTAAATGGAAAATATGATCATGGATCTTCCCTCTTCAGGAATGTCAGTTTCTAGACAAACCAGGAGTTTTTATCTTTAAACATTTTTCCTGAAATATTCAGTGATTCCTGATGAATTGCTGTGATCTAAATCCTGATGTTTACGGTTGTTTGTTTTAGTACTTTCTCACAGACACTCTCACACACACACACACACACACACACACACACTCTCACACACTCTCACACACCCTCTCTCTCACACACTCTCTCTCACACACACACACACACACATACTCTCACACCCACTCACACCCTCTCTCTCACGCTCACACACACCCTCTTACACCCTCTCACACACGCTCACACTCTCACACACCCTCTCACACACTCTCACACACACTCTCACACACACTCTCTCTCACACTCTCACACACTCTCACACTTTCTCACACTCTCACACACACTCTCACACACACTCTCACACCCTCTCACACACTCACACTCTCACACACTCTCACACACACTTTCACACACTCTCTCACACTCTCTCACACACTCTCTCACACACTCTCTCACACACACTCTCACACTCTCTCACACACTCTCTCACACACTCTCTCACACACTCTCTCACACACTCTCACACACACTCTCACACACTCACTCACACTCTCACACACTCTCACACACACTCTCTCTCACACTCTCACACACTCTCACACTCTCACACACACTCTCACACACACTCTCACACACTCTCACACCCTCTCACACACTCACACACACTCACACACACACTCTCTCACACTTTCACACACTCTCTCACACACTCTCACACTCTCTCACACACTCTCTCACACACTCTCTCACACACTCTCACACACTCTCACACACTCTCACACACCCACTCTCACACACTCTCACCCACTCTCACACACTCTCACACACTCTCACACACTCTCACACACTCTCACACACTCTCACACACTCTCACACACACACACACACACACACACACACACACACACACACTCTCACACACACACACACACACACACACACACACACACACACACACACACACACCTTCTCGCGCAGGGCCTCAGGCGAGGTCCACTTGACGGGTAGTTTAGCCGTGTCCTGAGTGGACGAGGCCTCTTTGGTCAGACCGAAGTCGCTGACTTTAGCGATGTTGTCGTCGGACACCAGGACGTTGCGAGCCGCCAGATCTCTGTGCACTAAGTTATTGGCCTCCAGATACTCCATGGCTTCACACACGTTACTGAAACACACACACACATTACTGAAACACACACACAAAGAAAGCCGCGAGTGTATAGCGCTGCTGACTTCAGCGACCCGGATGAGCCGGTGTTTCTGTGTTCTGTTGTCATCTGGGAATAATAAACCGCTGGATGGAGCGATCGACCAATCAGAATCAAGTATTCCACAACTATAACGATAATTATTACCGTCCACACCAACTAACGATAATGGTCTTTTTATTCTAAGCACGGTTTCAAAGTAGTGAAAATGGACCGGCTGCTTTACGCTACGCAGAAACATCAGAAGAAACACCGGCGCTTTAATAAGAGAGGGTTACTCACAGGGAGAACTGGAGCAAACACTCGCCGCCCAGGACCGTTCGCCCCCGAGAGCGCAGGTAATCCACCAGACTGCCCTGTCACACACACACACACACACGATCACATGATCTGATCAACCTGTCAGTCTCCTCCAGTCCTTCTGTCTCTGACTGAGAGTTTACTCGGTTTACTCCAGTAAAGAGTGTAACTAGACGTCCTTCAGCTCGAGCGGCACGGGTCTTTAAATCTCTGATTTTATCAAGTAAACATAAGAATAACTTTGATATTGTTGGTAATATTTCAGCTGAACTGAGGTTTATTTGATTATCCAGACATCATTTATTAGAAAATATCAAATATGATCATCAGGCTTTTGTGGAAGGTTTAATTATTCATCTGTCAATCATTGTATTGCATATGTTTTAAAACTACAGAGCTTTGATCATAAAACTAAGCATTTAAATATCATCTTACTAAGACATATTATGTATTGCATATATTATATATGCAAGTATCTGTTGATTTACATCACAAGCATCAGAATTTCATCACTTTTTGCCCATATGAATATCAGCATGTGCACCAAGTTGCATATTTTTACTCAGTTTGAGCTGATTTTTCCTTCATACTCTCAATATATGAGCCATATAAAAGCCTGATGCATCAAATATGATACTCAAACACATGCAAACTTATTTATTTAATTTAGATTTTGTCTATATGGTCAATAAGCTGTTAAATTTTTTTTTTTAAAGAAGCTTTTTCTGACTATTAGGATTAGAAACCTCAGATCAGCCGGGACAATATCTCACACACACACACAAGATATTAGTGTGTGTGTGTTTTCATCATGACTGAAGCGAGAGAGAAACTGACCTTCGCCATGAACTCCGTCACGATGAACAAACTGCCTCTCTCCTCCACGATCACTCCCAACAACTGCACCAGGTTAGTGTGTCTCAGCTGACTGCAACACACACACACACACGCACGCACGCACGCACACACAGATACGCACACACACGCACACACACAGATTTAAAGTCACCATGAAATCAAAATTGACAGCTCTTGTTGTTATTGCAGTGTTTATCATAAATGATTTATGGGTGCACATCATTATAGTGTTAATAATGTTGAACCAGAATCAGTTCCTCTTGCAGCATCTCTTCTCTTCTCTGATGATGAGGGCGGGGCTTTAACCTGTCACTCACATGAGATCAGCCAATAGCAAACCACAACCATCCAATCAATTCCCCACAGACTCAATCAAGCCCCGCCCACATCTGTTCTTGTTCCTGAAGCGTTCACTCGATATATGGCACAGCAGCGGAGAGCACTGGTCACAGAAGAGCACTGGTCACATGATTATACAGTGAGACGTTGAAGTGAAGATGCTCACGTCATGACGGAGGCTTCGGCGAGGAACGCCTGCGCTGTGGCGTCGTGTTTGATGCACTTCACCGCGACCTTCGACCCTCTGTAATCTCCCAGCAACACATCTGAACACACACAACAGCTCGTATCACACACATGCATCACACACACACACACACACACACACACACACACACACACACACACACACACACACACACACAGCTCATATCTCACACACACACACACACACACACAGCTCGTATCACACACATGCATCACACACACACACACACACACACACAGCTCGTATCACACACATGCATCATCATCTCACACACACACACACACACACAGCTTGTATCACACACATGCATCATCATCATCTCACACACACACAGCTCGTATCACACACATGCATCATCATCTCACACACACACACACACACACACACAGCTTGTATCACACACATGCATCATCATCATCTCACACACACACAGCTCGTATCACACACATGCATCATCACACACACACACACACACACACACACCAGCTCGTATCACACACATGCATCATCACACACACACACACACACACACACACACAGCTTGTATCACACACATGCATCATCATCATCTCACACACACACAGCTCGTATCACACACATGCATCATCATCTCTCACACACACACACACACACACACACACAGCTTGTATCACACACATGCATCATCATCATCTCACACACACACAGCTTGTATCACACACATGCATCATCACACACACACACACACACACACACACACACACCAGCTCGTATCACACACATGCATCATCACACACACACACACACACACACACACACACACACACACACAGCTTGTATCACACACATGCATCATCATCATCTCACACACACACAGCTCGTATCACACACATGCATCATCATCATCTCACACACACACAGCTCGTATCACACACATGCATCACACACACACACACACACACACACACACACAGCTTGTATCACACACATGCATCATCATCATCTCACACACACACAGCTTGTATCACACACATGCATCACACACACACACACACACACACACACACACACACACCAGCTCGTATCACACACATGCATCATCACACACACACACACACACACACACACACACACACACACAGCTTGTATCACACACATGCATCATCACACACACACACACACACACACACACACACACCAGCTCGTATCACACACATGCATCATCATCATCTCACACACACACAGCTTGTATCACACACACACACACACACACACACACACAGCTTGTATCACACACATGCATCATCACACACACACACACACACACACACACACAGCTTGTATCACACACATGCATCATCACACACACACACACACACACACACACACACCAGCTCGTATCACACACATGCATCATCACACACACACACACACACACACACACAGCTTGTATCACACACATGCATCATCTTACACACACACACAGCTCATATCACATACACACACATACCAGCTTGTATCACACACATGCATCATACACACACACACACACACACACACCAGCTCGTATCACACACATGCATCATCACACACACACACACACACACACACACACGCCAGCTCGTATCACACACATGCATCATCACACACACACACAGCTCGTATCACACACATGCATCATCACACACACACACACACACACACACACACACACACACACACACACACAGCTCGTATCACACACATGCATCATCACACACACACACACACACACACACACAGCTCGTATCACACACATGCATCATCACACACACACACACACACACACACACACACACACACACACACACACCGCTCGTATCACACACATGCATCATCACACACACACACACACACACACACACACACACACACACACACACACAGCTCGTATCACACACATGCATCATCACACACACACACACACACACACACACACCGCTCGTATCACACACATGCATCATCACTCACTCTCACACACACACACACACACACACACACACACACACACACACACACCAGCGTACCTCCGAACTCTCCTTTCCCGATGGGCTTGATGAGTGTGAGATCTCTCCGGTTCAGAGCCCATCCGCCTGTGGAGAACACACACACACACACACACACACACACACACACACACGTTCAGACGAGAGCCGGGAAACTCATGCGTTACCACTGAAGTCAGTGAAATACTGAAATTAATATTTTTATTGATCAAGGACGCATTAGATTGATCATTTATAAAGTTACAAAAGATTTGTGCTGTTCTTTTGATCTTTCCATTCATCAAGAATCCTGAGAAATGAAATATATCACAGTTTCCACAGAAATATGAACTTTATCAACACTGATAATAATCATAAATGTTTCTTGATCATCAAATCCTCATATTAGAGTGATTTCTGGAGGATCATGTGACACTGAAGACTGGAGTAATGATGCTGAACATTCAGCTTTGATCACAGGAATAAATTACACTTTACTATATATTCACATAGAAAACAGATATTTAGAATTTAAATGATATTTTGCAGTTTTTACTGTATTTTTGATCAAATAAACGCAGCCTTGAAGAGCAGAATTTCACAATTTAATAATAATAATATTTAGTTGAGACTCACTCCTGGAGAACTCGTCCTGCGCCGCCACCGTCCCCTCCATCAGCTTGGGTTTGATGAGGCGTGTGCAGAGACCGTCAGCGTCTTTGGTGTAGTGCTGAAACACACACACACACACACACACACACACACTGTGAACATGAGAGAGGAACCCGAGACTGTGGGCGGAAAACAAGGAGGACGGAGAGGAAGAGTGACGGACAGCAGCCCGAGGGAGAAGTGCATGCTGGGAGAGCGGTCACACACACCTCACGGGCCGCTCACACTGACAGACTCCTGAAGCTCCCAGAACTTGTGTTGTCGGGATGTTTCCGGTAAAAAGGAGGAGAGAGTGACTGAACCGGAGAACATCATCATCTCGGGAATAAGACACGGATCACAGTCCTCTCTCAGACGGGTCACATGATCTCCACTGTCTCCCCTCCCATTGGCTAGCACTGCATCACACCGACTAATTCACACAGTTTTTCATCTTTGTTTTAGGATTTTTCAATATGTTTTTTCTCATTTTTGTGTTAGCACCTATATATATATATACACACCTATTTATACACACATTTTTAATATGTGTATTATTATTTTCTTTTAATTTTGCTTATTTTTTACATTTATTTTATTTTATATAAATATATAACTAAATATATATATATATATATAAATTGTCTTCATATTCATTCGATGACAAGCAAAATAAAAAAGTTACCCAAAAAAAATCTCAGTTTTGGTTTTGATTTTCAAATTGTTTTCCTTATATTTCTTATTTTTTTGTGTTTACTCCTGTTATTCATTAAAAAAAGCAAAAATCAAAATTTTCTTAATTTTCAAAAAGTTTATTTTTATATTTCCTGTATTTTTTCTCATTTTGTTTAACGCTTGCTCCTTTGTTATTTGTTGAAAAGCAAAATTTTCTCACTTTTGTTTATGATTAAAATATATTTTATTATTTTGTTTATTTATTTTATTTTCTTGACTTTATTTAAACCAGCTTTAGTAAACGAGATTCATCTGGACATCAGAATCAAACTCTAGATGAAGATCGTTTCAGTTTTACCACTAGAGGGCAGAGTAATCACATTCACCAGCACACGACAACACACACGCACACACACACAGACACACACTCTCAGTCACACACACACACACACACACACTCACAGACACTCTCAGTCACACACACACACACACACACTCACAGACACTCTCAGTCACACACACACACACACACACACACACACACAAAGTCACACACTCTCAGTCACACACACACGCACACACACACAGTCACACACACACACACACACACACACAGTCACACACTCTCGTTTACAGCAGTTTCACAAGATGTGTGTGACCTTGATTCATGAGCAGTTTGTTATGACACTCCGTCAAGAGAAAATGACAAAAGAATGAGAAAAAAGATAATGTGAGGAACTCCAAAAATGTGCGCACTCACACACACACTCACACACACACTCACTCACAGAGACACACTCTCACACACTCTCTCACTCACACACTCTCACTCACACACTCACACACACACACACACTCTCTCACTCACACACTCACACACACTCACTCACACACTCTCTCACACACACACTCTCACACACACACTCTCACACACACACTCACACTCACACACACACACACTCACACACACACACACTCACACACACACTCACACACACACTCACACACACTCTCTCACACACTCTCTCACGCACACACTCACACACACACACACACACACACACACACACACACACACACACACACACCTCCACCAGCTGCATGAGGTTGTCGAAGTACTCCTCCTCGTCGATGCTCAGTCTCCCGCTGTGATAGATGATGCGGTAATGCTCCACCTTCGCGTCGCAGCTCACACACAGTGTGTAGTCGCCGGGGTAGTTTGTGCTCTCGCGCACCAGGAACAATCCCGTCTCCGGCGGATACAGCAGCCGCTCCGCCTGCTCCCGCGAGATCTTCCCGTGAAACCACCTGACACACACACACACCGGATCAGAGATCAGACACACTCTTCCCGTGAAACCACCTGACCAACACACACACACACACACACACACACACACACACACCGGATCAGAGATCAGACACACACACACCGGATCAGAGATCAGACACACTCTTCCCGTGAAACCACCTGACCAACACACACACACACACACACACCGGATCAGAGATCAGACACACACACACACACACACACACACCGGATCAGAGATCAGACACACACACACACACACACCGGATCAGAGATCAGACACACACACACACACACACCGGATCAGAGATCAGACACACACACACACCGGATCAGAGATCAGACACACACACACACACACACACACACACACACACCGGATCAGAGATCAGACACACACACACACACACACACACACACACCGGATCAGAGATCAGACACACACACTCACTCACTCTGACTGAGAGTGGGTGTCAGAGGTCATGAACTCTAGTCCCGTGTGACTGAGAGTGGGTGTCAGAGGTCATGAACTCTAGTCCCGTGTGACTGAGAGTGGGTGTCAGAGGTCATGAACTCTAGCCCCGTGTGACTGAGAGTGGGTGTCAGAGGTCATGAACTCTAGCCCCGTGTGACTGAGAGTGGGTGTCAGAGGTCATGAACTCTAGCCCCGTGTGACTGAGAGTGGGTGTCAGAGGTCATGAACTCTAGCCCCGTGTGACTGAGAGTGGGTGTCAGAGGTCATGAACTCTAGCCCCGTGTGACTGAGAGTGGGTGTCAGAGGTCATGAACTCTAGTCCCGTGTGACTGAGAGTGGGTGTCAGAGGTCATGAACTCTAGTCCCGTGTGACTGAGAGTGGGTGTCAGAGGTCATGAACTCTAGCCCCGTGTGACTGAGAGTGGGTGTCAGAGGTCATGAACTCTAGCCCCGTGTGACTGAGAGTGGGTGTCAGAGGTCATGAACTCTAGCCCCGTGTGACTGAGAGTGGGTGTCAGAGGTCATGAACTCTAGCCCCGTGTGACTGAGAGTGGGTGTCAGAGGTCATGAACTCTAGCCCCGTGTGACTGAGAGTGGGTGTCAGAGGTCATGAACTCTAGCCCTGTCTGACTGAGAGTGGGTGTCAGAGGTCATGAACTCTAGTCCCGTGTGACTGAGAGTGGGTGTCAGAGGTCATGAACTCTAGCCCTGTCTGACTGAGAGTGGGTGTCAGAGGTCATGAACTCTAGTCCCGTGTGACTGAGAGTGGGTGTCAGAGGTCATGAACTCTAGTCCCGTGTGACTGAGAGTGGGTGTCAGAGGTCATGAACTCTAGTCCCGTGTGACTGAGAGTGGGTGTCAGAGGTCATGAACTCTAGCCCTGTCTGACTGAGAGTGGGTGTCAGAGGTCATGAACTCTAGCCCTGTCTGACTGAGAGTGGGTGTCAGAGGTCATGAACTCTAGCCCTGTCTGACTGAGAGTGGGTGTCAGAGGTCATGAACTCTAGCCCCGTGTGACTGAGAGTGGGTGTCAGAGGTCATGAACTCTAGTCCCGTGTGACTGAGAGTGGGTGTCAGAGGTCATGAACTCTAGCCCCGTGTGACTGAGAGTGGGTGTCAGAGGTCATGAACTCTAGTCCCGTGTGACTGAGAGTGGGTGTCAGAGGTCATGAACTCTAGTCCCGTGTGACTGAGAGTGGGTGTCAGAGGTCATGAACTCTAGTCCCGTGTGACTGAGAGTGGGTGTCAGAGGTCATGAACTCTAGCCCTGTCTGACTGAGAGTGGGTGTCAGAGGTCATGAACTCTAGCCCCGTGTGACTGAGAGTGGGTGTCAGAGGTCATGAACTCTAGCCCCGTGTGACTGAGAGTGGGTGTCAGAGGTCATGAACTCTAGTCCCGTGTGACTGAGAGTGGGTGTCAGAGGTCATGAACTCTAGTCCCGTGTGACTGAGAGTGGGTGTCAGAGGTCATGAACTCTAGCCCCGTGTGACTGAGAGTGGGTGTCAGAGGTCATGAACTCTAGCCCCGTGTGACTGAGAGTGGGTGTCAGAGGTCATGAACTCTAGCCCCGTGTGACTGAGAGTGGGTGTCAGAGGTCATGAACTCTAGCCCTGTCTGACTGAGAGTGGGTGTCAGAGGTCATGAACTCTAGTCCCGTGTGACTGAGAGTGGGTGTCAGAGGTCATGAACTCTAGCCCTGTCTGACTGAGAGTGGGTGTCAGAGGTCATGAACTCTAGCCCCGTGTGACTGAGAGTGGGTGTCAGAGGTCATGAACTCTAGCCCCGTGTGACTGAGAGTGGGTGTCAGAGGTCATGAACTCTAGCCCCGTGTGACTGAGAGTGGGTGTCAGAGGTCATGAACTCTAGTCCCGTGTGACTGAGAGTGGGTGTCAGAGGTCATGAACTCTAGTCCCGTGTGACTGAGAGTGGGTGTCAGAGGTCATGAACTCTAGTCCCGTGTGACTGAGAGTGGGTGTCAGAGGTCATGAACTCTAGCCCTGTCTGACTGAGAGTGGGTGTCAGAGGTCATGAACTCTAGCCCTGTCTGACTGAGAGTGGGTGTCAGAGGTCATGAACTCTAGCCCTGTCTGACTGAGAGTGGGTGTCAGAGGTCATGAACTCTAGCCCCGTGTGACTGAGAGTGGGTGTCAGAGGTCATGAACTCTAGTCCCGTGTGACTGAGAGTGGGTGTCAGAGGTCATGAACTCTAGCCCCGTGTGACTGAGAGTGGGTGTCAGAGGTCATGAACTCTAGTCCCGTGTGACTGAGAGTGGGTGTCAGAGGTCATGAACTCTAGTCCCGTGTGACTGAGAGTGGGTGTCAGAGGTCATGAACTCTAGTCCCGTGTGACTGAGAGTGGGTGTCAGAGGTCATGAACTCTAGCCCTGTCTGACTGAGAGTGGGTGTCAGAGGTCATGAACTCTAGCCCCGTGTGACTGAGAGTGGGTGTCAGAGGTCATGAACTCTAGCCCCGTGTGACTGAGAGTGGGTGTCAGAGGTCATGAACTCTAGTCCCGTGTGACTGAGAGTGGGTGTCAGAGGTCATGAACTCTAGCCCTGTCTGACTGAGAGTGGGTGTCAGAGGTCATGAACTCTAGTCCCGTGTGACTGAGAGTGGGTGTCAGAGGTCATGAACTCTAGCCCCGTGTGACTGAGAGTGGGTGTCAGAGGTCATGAACTCTAGCCCTGTCTGACTGAGAGTGGGTGTCAGAGGTCATGAACTCTAGCCCCGTGTGACTGAGAGTGGGTGTCAGAGGTCATGAACTCTAGCCCTGTCTGACTGAGAGTGGGTGTCAGAGGTCATGAACTCTAGTCCCGTGTGACTGAGAGTGGGTGTCAGAGGTCATGAACTCTAGTCCCGTGTGACTGAGAGTGGGTGTCAGAGGTCATGAACTCTAGTCCCGTGTGACTGAGAGTGGGTGTCAGAGGTCATGAACTCTAGTCCCGTGTGACTGAGAGTGGGTGTCAGAGGTCATGAACTCTAGCCCTGTCTGACTGAGAGTGGGTGTCAGAGGTCATGAACTCTAGCCCCGTGTGACTGAGAGTGGGTGTCAGAGGTCATGAACTCTAGCCCTGTCTGACTGAGAGTGGGTGTCAGAGGTCATGAACTCTAGTCCCGTGTGACTGAGAGTGGGTGTCAGAGGTCATGAACTCTAGTCCCGTGTGACTGAGAGTGGGTGTCAGAGGTCATGAACTCTAGTCCCGTGTGACTGAGAGTGGGTGTCAGAGGTCATGAACTCTAGCCCCGTGTGACTGAGAGTGGGTGTCAGAGGTCATGAACTCTAGCCCTGTCTGACTGAGAGTGGGTGTCAGAGGTCATGAACTCTAGCCCCGTGTGACTGAGAGTGGGTGTCAGAGGTCATGAACTCTAGCCCTGTCTGACTGAGAGTGGGTGTCAGAGGTCATGAACTCTAGTCCCGTGTGACTGAGAGTGGGTGTCAGAGGTCATGAACTCTAGTCCCGTGTGACTGAGAGTGGGTGTCAGAGGTCATGAACTCTAGCCCTGTCTGACTGAGAGTGGGTGTCAGAGGTCATGAACTCTAGCCCCGTGTGACTGAGAGTGGGTGTCAGAGGTCATGAACTCTAGCCCTGTCTGACTGAGAGTGGGTGTCAGAGGTCATGAACTCTAGCCCTGTCTGACTGAGAGTGGGTGTCAGAGGTCATGAACTCTAGCCCTGTCTGACTGAGAGTGGGTGTCAGAGGTCATGAACTCTAGCCCTGTCTGACTGAGAGTGGGTGTCAGAGGTCATGAACTCTAGTCCCGTGTGACTGAGAGTGGGTGTCAGAGGTCATGAACTCACGGCATCATGCTGAGCTTTCCTCCAGACTTCACTCCTTCTCTCTTCTGGACGTAGTTGGCAGGAATCACTCCCTCTCGGCCGACGCTGTTCTTCGCCTTGTACCAGTTTGGGTCCTTCGTTAATATTCACCAAAAACAAGCAATGAAGATCATGAGCATGACATCACATTATAACTGAAGATTTGTTGTTGTGATTTATAAATATACATATCCAGACCGGTCACTACACAACACATAGCGGAGCGCTTGTTCATTTGCACTGAAGCAATAGCGCAGATTAAAAAGCATTTGGTGAACAGAAAACACATTATTTTCCAACATCCATTTCAACATATATATTTAAGAAAAATCTGCATGTATATTGAAGTACATAATTTATATTATATATATAATATATATATATATATATATATATATTTATATTATTAATAAAAAAATCTTAAATATATACATGCATGTGTGTGTATTTATATATACAAAATGATTATACACAGTACACACACACATATATTATGCAAACACAAACTTTTATTGTGGATGTGATTAATCGTTGCCCAGCACTATTAGCTCTAGTATATGAACAGGTTTCTTGTTTATAAGCAGAGGCTCTGTTCATTCTTCTGATATATTGCATGTTCAGATATTCATACAAAGGCCTTGAAAGTTTTGTGAAAATGATCAGAAATGCTGATGGTGACTGACGACTTCTTCAAAAACACTGGCAGGGAAAGAGTTAACTACTTTTCTTACAACAATAAAAAAGAAAAACGGCGAATAGAAGCTCGTTCAGTTTGATATTTGATTCACAGGAGAAGGCTTTTTAGAAATGGCCCAATTACTGTAATTACTGATAAATGATATCTCATAAATCTGATGTGCCGCTCGTGATGTTTGGAGACTGAAGAGTGTGACAGTGCGCATGACATCATGGTCTGCCTCCTGATTGGCCGTTGGTTACGCCTGATGGGCCATTACCTTGGTTACGCTATTTGGCCGTTACCTTGGTTATGCTATTTGGCCGTTACCTTGGTTACGCTGATTGGCCGTTACCTTGGTTACGCTGATTGGCCGTTACCTTGGTTACGCTGATTGGCCGTTACCTTGGTTACGCCTGATTGGCCATTACCTTGGTTACGCTGATTGGCCGTTACCTTGGTTACGCTGATTGGCCGATACCTTGGTTACACCTGATTGGCCGTTACCTTGGTTACGCCTGATTGGCCCTTACCTTGGTTACGCTGATTGGCCGTTACCTTGATTACGCCTGATTGGCCGTTACCTTGATTACGCCTTATTGGCCGATACCTTGGTTACGCCTGATTGGCCATTACCTTGGTTACGCTGATTGGCCGATACCTTGGTTACGCCTGATTGGCCATTACCTTGGTTACGCTGATTGGCCGTTACCTTGGTTACGCCTGATTGGCCATTACCTTGGTTACGCTGATTGGCCGATACCTTGGTTACGCCTGATTGGCCATTACCTTGGTTACGCTGATTGGCCGATACCTTGGTTACGCCTGATTGGCCGATACCTTGGTTACGCCTGATTGGCCATTACCTTGGTTACGCTGATTGGCCGATACCTTGGTTACGCCTGATTGGCCATTACCTTGGTTACGCTGATTGGCCGATACCTTGGTTACGCCTGGGCTGCGTTCAGCCCCGACAAAACGTTGCACAACATTTTTTAAACAGAAACGGTGATGCGTTGAACACACTGTTCTGATGACGCAAGAGTTGCAACTATGGCAGCTGAGAAGGCCATTCTTTGTGCTCTTTGTGAAGAATTTTCGGAGCCTGATGAAGTCGGTATAAATATGTGTTTAATACTACAAAATATGCCCGATGTTACAGTTACTGCACTCGTCGCCCAGAACACAAGAGAACATCCCAGTCGAGTGAAGGGATTGCTGAAACTGAAATGGAAGCACACATCTTACCTAACTCAGACTAAAACACATCTATTTAGCCTCACAGATACTTTATTTGTAGTTCATACTGTTTTAATACCCTGTATTTTCTTTCTCATTTTTAGGAAAAGCACTTAATTACCATTGTTTATTTCTATACCAAATGTCATACACTTGCAATGAAGCTAAAAATATAAACAACTACATCATTATGTTGATATCCTATATTTTTACAATAAAACTTACGACAAACGTCTTCTAATATCCTCAGGTGTTGCGTATACCGAGCTGCATTGAACACATTTGAACCCATTGTGCGAGTTCACTTTAATACCGCGTGCTTTATATACATGTTGCTGCTGATTGGACTGCAGTTCTGACACACCCACCAAACAATAGAAAACGTATCTCAAACCCCGTTGCACACCGGTGCACGCCGCTTCCAGGAAACATGACGTTCAACCCGGAAACCGTAGCAAAACGTTGCGCACTATTTTGAACTTGAACGTGCCCCTGATTGGCGTTACCTTGGTTACGCTGATTGGCCGATACCTTGGTTACACCTGATTGGTCGTTACCTTGGTTACGCTGATTGGCCGATACCTTGGTTACGCCTGATTGGCCGTTACCTTGGTTACGCCTGATTGGCCGTTACCTTGGTTACGCTGATTGGCCGATACCTTGGTTACGCCTGATTGGCCGTTACTTTGGTTACGCTGATTGGCTGTTACCTTGGTTACGCCTGATTGGCCGTTATCTTGGTTATGCTGATTGGCCGTTACCTTGGTTACGCTGATTGGCTGTTACCTTGGTTACGCCTGATTGGCCGTTACCTTGGTTACGCTGATTGGCCGTTACCTTGGTTACGCTGATGATGGTCAGCAGGTCTCCTTTGCTGAAGGGAAGGTCCTGGTCGGTGCTGCCCTGGAAATTATACTTGGCCACACACTCAGTGCCGGACGGCCACGCTCCCTGCGAGAGGAACACACACAACTTCTGTTAAACGTCCTCTCATTCAGAGAGTGTGTGTGTGTGTGTGTGTGTACCTGTAGAGCAGACATGCTGAGTGAAGCTGAGACTCTGAGCGTCACACACCGACCTCAACCATCAGAGCTGAGGAGACAAAACACACATGATCAGTCTGAGTGTGTGTGTGTGTGTGTGTGTGTGTGTGTGTGAGTACAATGTCATCAAACAACTAAACAAAATCTGTAAATCTGTTAAAGGGATAGTTCACCCAAAAATGAGAGTTAGCCCATGATTTACTCTTCCTGAAGTCATCCTAGTGTGTATGACATTCTTCTTTCAGACGAACACAATCAGAGTTATATTAAATAATGTCCTGCTCTTCCCAGCTTTATAATGGCAGTGAGTGGGGGGGGGGGGGGGGAGACGGGATTTTGAAGCCCCAAAAAAGTGCATCTGTCCACCATTATATTGTTTAATATAACTCAGATTGTGTTCGGCTGAAAGAAGAATATACACTAGGATGGCCTGATTGTGAGTAAGTCATGGGCTAATTTTCACTTGTGGGTGAACTATCTCTTTAAAAACATTCATCCCAAAGTGTGATATATGATCATTCTCTCAGCGCTAGTTGTGCAGTTTTCATGTTTTCAGAGGATATGAATAATGCAGCTGAACTCCAGACTCTCGGAGCGCTGAATAATTAAAAGATCTACACTTTAAAACTAGAGCTCAGCACTGCCAGTCCATCAGTGCTTCTGGAAGTCCATCAACCAAAGCAATCATCCACGAGGAGAAGCACAACTCTACACACTCTGATCTGAAGCTAAACAATATTTGAAAATCAGACAAGGGTACAAGACTGTGAACTTAACGACTGTAGTGATGAAGTATTACGAAGGATAATCTAATTAAAAACGATGGAGAAATATTAAAAACGTTGAATATTTATATATTTTCATATAACATATGATTTAACCCCTGTAGCAGATCTATACAGGTGGAGCTGGGGAAGGTGGAGGGTAAATATATATATATCTATAGCAGATCTATTCCGCCAAGACCAAATACATTAACATTACCATATCCATTACCCTACCAATCTCTCAATGTTGTCAATACAGAAATGTA
>CM040798.1:44697406-44699906 GCA_022829025.1 Squalius cephalus
CGCGACGCTCCAGATTCTAGCGCGTCCACTCCGATTCACTGCAGCTCCCGCGACGCGTGACGCGTGACGTCACGGATGAGACGCGCCGCAGGGCCGCGCACATATACACACACAAACAGAAATCAGAAATGGACTAATAATAAACCTAACATCATATTATTTAAAATTGAACTTAAGAATTATATTGAGGCCTTAAAGACGCAAGAAATAAAAAAGCAAAACGGATGTATAGATTTTTAAAATCATTTTCATCAGTGTCAAGTTATCCCCGTATATATTTTTTTATTTGTATTTTATTGTTTTTTTTTTCTGTTTCCTTTGATTAAAAGAACACGAGCAGGATTTGTAAAGAACCTGCAAATTAATTGTATTTGTACTTGACTTGTACTCTACGCTTCCTTTAATCTGTTAATATTAAACATTTGATTTGATATACATAGTATTTCTGTATTTGTTTATCCACAATTTCTAAAGTAGGCCTACATTCTGTATAATATAATACTGTGGCCAAACTTTATTGAATTTAATGTAAAAACACCAGTTCATAACACAGACACATTTCAAATCATTGTAATTCTGAAGTATAAATATTTAACACTTAAAAAGCATTCCCACTAAATGACAAATGCAACCAATCAGAAGCTAATTTTATCACGTGATAGTGACCGAACGCGGAAGCAGCGCTAAAGTGGAATCGCTCGACTCCTGAAACACTCTTGGGCTTCCAGAGCCGCTTCTGCGCATGCGCGAAAACTCCACACCACACCGCGGCGTCGCGAGGCTCCGTGTCAGAGATTCGCTTCAAAACCGAATAGAAATCAATACCTGTGACCACGTGATGGAGTGCAGGATTGAGATTAGAGAGATTAGCGACATCTGCTGGTGACAGAAGGAACAGCAGCGACAGTCGAGCACTTTCCCGCCACATGAGGAAAAAACTCGTACTTTTGAGGTAAAAAATAAAATTATTACATAAATGATGTATGGTTATGACATACTACATCATAATTATGACATAAAAAGTCGAAATTCTGTTGTAAAAAAGCCATAATTATTTCACAAGTCGAAATCAGGACACACTAAACCATAATTATGAGATTAAAAAGTTTTTGTCATAATGACTTTTGTCACAATATGTCATAATTATGACTTTTTAAGTCAATTTCGACTTTTAATCTCATAATTATTACTTGACTTACTGTATTATATAAAAGCACTATATAAACAAAGGTGATTTTTTTAATGTCATAATTATGTTTTTCTTTTTCTGATGTGACTTCCATACTCATCACATACAAACACACCTAAGTTAAAGTGACCAGAAATGAAGAACAGACAGAGATCAAAAGAGTCGTTCAATAAGAATCAAATCAAAGTGATTCTCCACTGATGAATGATTCTGTGTGGTGTTCCACATTTAATACAACTTTAATAGAAAACTAGTACTGGTACTAGTACTAGTCTTTATTCTCATAGTAATGGAGAATAGTATTACTCCATACACTTAAATACACTTAAATAGACGGAGATATTAAATTATTGATGAAATTATATGCTCGTGACTGGCGCTCGGTTCTGATTGGCCCAGTCGGCTGCGGCGCTCATTAAACTTTTTTCACATCTTTATCTTTATTTAGTGTGTAGTGTTGCTGTTTGAGCATGAAAAAGCTCCAGTTCTTCTCTATATCAGTGTTTCTGAACTCCTGAAACGCCTCCATTGTGTCTTGAGTTTCTTCCGGGAACGAACACGTCACAATAATCCTCATTATAATAATTAATAATTGCGCAGAATAAAGGGGCGGGGCATGGTTGAGTTAGTTAGTAGTGTGTTAAACTGGCGGTTATGGTAAGGGGCGGGACATTTCCCAAACACACTCGAAGCGCTCGACCAATCACAACACACTGCTCCAGCTGACCAATCAGAGCACAGTGTGCTTTTCAGGAGGAGGGGCTTCATAGAGACAGGAAGTAAACAGAGCGTTACTGACAGACTGGGAAGAGAGGAGCCGCAACAATGGAGAATATGAGGAGAATAATCAACATTACAGCAGGAAAACCTGCACAAAAACAACATCAAAACTTTGAGCATAATATGGCCTTTTAATGATCAAAGTTCATAAATGTTATATATCAACACTCACTGTTTTAAGCTCGTGATGTTAGTGTTTGTGTGGCCAGCAGAGGGAGACACTCCATCGCTGACAGATCACAGATTCATGTCAGGAACTCCTCAATTCATCAATTCACTTTCAGCTCTTTAAGAAGATTAATATATGTATAATATATATAAAATAAATACATATAAATATATAGAAATGTCACTTTCAGCTCTTTAATGCTTTTAATATATTTTATATATACTGTATAATATTTACATTAATTTTGAGACCCTAACCACAATATTAAATCATTCACTAGTTCATGTGAAATAAATAAACAATCAAACAAACAAACAAATAAACATATAAATAAAGTATCTTAGTTCATATCAGCTCATAAA
>CM040798.1:44709906-44734906 GCA_022829025.1 Squalius cephalus
CTTCATTTCCCTGCCATCACTAGATCTTCTTGTGGACGGATGACATCAATCAGTTTGATTCACAAAATCATGTTTTCATCAACATTTTTAGTTTTAATGAAGTTCCTAAACGCAAGTTAGGGAGGAGTGAGCCCATCTAATCTTTCAATCAACAGCCTGAGTATATAAGCAGCCGCTTACTTCTCTCTAGCATCAGCTGTTCCAGCATCGCCGCACGGAATAATGTCCGACATCCCGGAAATCCAGCTCTTTCCTTCAGACGACGAACTGACAAGTCTTCCTGAGACACCGACAGTCACTCCCCGCGTAAGATCGGATCTTACGGATCCAAATACGGATAATCTTCATGAGCGTTCTGGCCGGGAAATCCAGCGCTCATACAAACCACGTTCCAAAAGGCAACGCTCTCCTCCACCTTCAAGATCGGCAGTTTTAACTGAGCCTCGTCCATCTTCTCAGACTTCATCTCTCCATTCTACCGCTGCTATTACACCGATTCCACCCATATCAAAATGTTCAGTCAATAGCCTACGTCAAGTCCTCTCCAGCTCCGGAATCCATTTCTCCCGCAGATCATCAAAAGCTCAACTCTACAATCTTTTCATCAGTTCCGTCAGTTCCAGCATTCCAACAAACACTTCAACAGCTCATAAAAGCAAGACTCGCCCCTCTTCTACCTCCGTTTCTCTCCCGGTCCGGCGTTCTGAACCCACACAATCCCAACGTGCCGATTCGAAGGCCGCCGGCGCTGCCAGTGCCACGGCTCGCACTTCCTTGTCCGCCGGTATTTCCACCCGGCCAACAACAGCGGCCGCAAAAAACAGTTCCGCTTCTTCTCCAGTTCTCACAAACTTCTTGCAGTCAGCCCCACTCCTCAGGCAAGAACCAAACTTACAAACACGTTCTACTGCACTTCCCTCTGCTTCTCCAGTTCTCTCTAATCTTCTTTATAATAACCCTTGTGTCAGGTCACCCTCACAGACAGTTACTTTTCTCTCACCCTCAAACCAACCTACTCAGATAGCGGATCCTAGCGTGAGGTTGCCTTTGCTAGCCATCCCCCCTCCTCTTTCCTTCCATTCCAATTCACCTCAATCCTTTCTTCCCCTTTCTATCCTCCAATTGCCTCCCAATATCCTTCCCAGTACACATCCGAGCGTGAGGTTGCCTCCGCAAAGGATTTCTCCACCTTTTTTCCCCACAAACCCTCTACCTCTCATTCCAGCCCATGCCAGCCATCTTGGACTCCAGTCAGTAATGGGACCCTCTGATCAACATTCATCAACTTTTCTCAACACTAACACTTGCTCTTCAGATACCATCCGCTTGCCAGCCCATTCACTCTCCACAGCAGTCCTTCTTCCAGCTCCATGGAACCAGTCTCAGCCCATCTCCGTTCCCTAATTCTATCAGAAATTCAGAACATTGGCTCCGGAAGCAGACTCCGATCCAACTCCAGTTTCACCTTATTCAGAACTCATATTCCTCTAGACCAGGGATGGGCAACTTCGGTCCTGGAGGGCCACTGTCCTACAGAGTTTAGCTCCAACCCTGAAAAAAATCACCTGCCTGTAATTTTCTAGTAATCCTGAGGACCTTGATTAGCTTGTTCAGGTGTGTTTGATTAGGGTTGAAGCTAAACTCTGTAGGACAGTGGCCCTCCAGGACCGAAGTTGCCCATCCCTGCTCTAGACCATCCCCTCAGTTATCTCCATACCCTATCCACGAATACCATCTTACAAGCCGTTTCTCCCAGAACACTCCAAACCTACTGGACAGCTTGGGGTTCCTTCAAAAACTTCCACAGAGCTCACAACATGGTTTTTCTTGAGTTTTCCCTCCTCTCAATATCCTCCTTCATCACATACCTCCATCACACCAGTTTAATTCAACCAGGATCAATCAAAGTCTACCTTAGCGGAATTCATTTCTTTTTTAAGCTCCTCCATGGCCAACAGTGCCCCAACATTTCGAATCCTCAGATATCCCTCCTCATCAAAGGTTTACAAAAAACCAATCCCCCTCGTCCAGACTCTAGACAACCTTTAACCATCGACATTCTTAGCATCTGCCTAACCACTCTCCGCTCAGGTCTTTTTTCTCCCAACAAAACAAGAACCCTAGACGCCATGTTCAATTTGGCTTTCTTTGGTTTCCTCAGAGTCTCAGAATTCACCACCAACTCAAAATTCAACCCATCCATCCATCCTACATTCTCCGACCTTCAAATAATAAACCATGACACCATACGTTTCAACATCAAACAAAGCAAAACCGATCAATTGAAACATGGCCATTCGATTTTCATTTTCAATTTGCCAACCCCCATCCAACCATACCAGTCCTTAAACCTTTTTCTTCACCAGAGGAAATCCCAAATCCCAAATCCCAAATCACCTCTTCTCTCGACCCTCTTTTCATCTATGATAAAAACCTCTCTGCCTCCAGACATTGGTTTCAAAAGAACCTCAAATCCATCCTCAACAGTTCCGGCATCCCATTGCTGTGTGGGCTCCCCCATTTTGATCACAGAGTTGAACTCCCTATTTATAAACATGGGGGAGGGCTCTCTCCGTCGAAATGCAGCGGGAGCTCTCCCGGTCGAATCGCAGTATGAGCTTTCCTTTCGGGCGCCGCGGGGGCTCTCCCTTTCCGAATCGCTGTGTGACCCTTCATGTTTTTTTTTTAACCATGGAGGCTCTCCCGTTCGGATCGCAGTGTGGGCCCTCCTATCCGAAAAGAGGACTGGAGGTACCAAGGATTGCACGTCCCTCGAGCGCGACTGGCCATTTATGTTTATGTGATCTAAGCCCCCTGCGTCAGAAGGACGGTAGTTCTGCATTTCCTCTGTATGCCGTAGGCTCCCTCTTGCTGCGTAGGGAGTTTAGCTTCAGATATTGGTGGCCCGTTTGCCTTTAGGGACGAGGACCCCTTCCCCCGTTTGTGACATCTGGAGGCCCTATGTTCTTTAACTCCATGGGGCTCCATGTCATGGATGCAGCAGGGCGTTCTCCAACCTCGTACTCAAACCTCCAGTCCCAAGATACTCCCGCAGGAGTAATTTCTGAAAGTCACTGCCGCAGCAGTACAGCGGTGAGATGTACCCCAGTAAATTTCCACAAGCTCATGTCGTTCCAGGCACACTCTTTCAAACACAGCTCCCGCCGGAGCTCCACTCATAGCCCCACATGGTGGGCATAGTAGGGAGACGCAGTCCAGACAGAGTTACCACAGGAGCCCTGTTAAACATCCCTGCTGCAGCAGCGTCCATCCATGCCCTATATAGCTTTAAATTTCCACTTTTTTTTGGGGGGGGGGGGGGGGTAGAATGTTTTAAAGCTCTTAGGCATACTGTATTTTCTAAGTTTCTTAATTATTTGATCATGCTATTCTAACTTGCTGTCCCAAATTTATTCGACACTTTTGGGGGGTATATCAGAGCTCGAGTTGAAGCTGCTTCATCGAGCCCCTCTTCAGTGGACAGCAAGCCAAATAAGTTTAACCTAATATCTGAAAGATTTTATGGGCAAACAAACTCGTTAAAAAGCAATAAGACACAAAACTACTTTGGTTCCATTAGTTCAGATAGCAGATCATGGCGCTTGCAACGCCAAGTCATGGGTTCGATTCCCAGGGACTGCATGAATTGAACAAATCTTTAGATTGAATGCAGTGTCATTTGCTTTAGATAAAATCATCTGCAAGTGCATAAATGTACATGAGAATTAACTAAAACTGGAAGAACAAAAATAGTAGCGATGCATCTGTGTGACAAAAATAAAAACATCTGAAGGAAACGTAATGCAATTCAGATTTCTGACAAATTGCACAGCTACTGATAATCATTCATAATAAAATATTAAATCATAAAAAAATCTTGTATACATTGGTATGACTTTTAATTGTTACACACTACTGTTCAACAGTCTCTTCTGCTCACCAAGGCTGCGTTTGCTCAAAAATACAGTAAAAACAGCAAAATATTATTTAAATTCAAAATATCTGTTCTCTATGTGAATATATAGTAAAGTGTAATTTATTCCTGTGATCAAAGCTGAATTTATCATCATCATTACTCCAGTCTTCAGTGTCACATGATCCTTCAGAAATTGTAATATGATGATTTGATGCTCAAGAAACATTTATGATTATTATCAGTGTTGAACACAGTTCATATGTTTGTGGAAACAGTGATAAATTTAAATAATTCTTTGATGAATAGAAAGCTCAAAAGAACAGCATTTATTTGCATATTATAAATGTCTTTACTGTCACTTTTAATAGGTTGAATGTGTTATTGATGAGTAAAAGTATTATTAAACGAGTCAAACGCAGGCTGGTTCTGGTCACTGGTTGTGTGTGTCAGGTTTAAGGGTTAATCCGGCGGCCATCTTGGGTGTGGCGCTCTCATGAGCACGTCTCTATCGGCACATCTTGACACGCCATGCTCTGGTGAACGGGGAATCGGCACGCAGCTTTTTGGAGGTAATTTTCTCTGCTTGTTTATCTCTGGGATATTTTTAAAACCAAACAGCGTTCCAATGTGGAGCCGGAAGCGGATGTGTAGTGGAAGACGGACTCATCAACACTCGCTCTGATAACATCGAGTCCCAAAACACGTCTGGAAGAGGAGTGAGAGGCGAGACACGGGACTGTCCCAAAACACAGAGAGCATCGGGAGAATCAGGGCCTTAAAGGCTTCAGGAACAGCCAGAGAAACTGAGGAAACACTGTGTGAAACTCCACTGCAAAGATCAAAGACAGAACTTTATGGTTATAGTTATCATCTGTGGTGAGAACGGGCCCTCACTGTCTTAACAAAAACAGCAGTGTCAGGGACAGAAGATTCATTGCAACATCAGAAGAAATAACAATTCTAAATATATATATATTTTAGTACCAAAAACAATCAATAGAAGTCAAAACTGGCGGTTATGGCATTTCGACCAATCACAACACACTGCTCCAGCCGACCAATCAGAGCACAGTGTGCTTTTCAGAAGGAGGGGCTTCATAGAGACAGGAAGTAAACAGAGCGTTACTGACAGACTGGGAAGAGAGGAGCCGCAACAATGGAGAATATGAGGAAAATAATCAACATTCAAGCAGGAAAACCTTGCTAAAGGCACTTTAACACTGTAAATCTAGCAAAGTTTTTTTTTTTTTTTTTATAATGTACATTTATAACTCTATATTTTGTGTTAAATTGCCTTGGAATTAGATTACAGAGAATGATCGCTCTCTCCTGGCCAAAGCAATCAATCTCCTCTTTTGGAAAGTCATAGAAACACTAGCATGGATTTTTCTTTTGCTATTGAGGCAAATGGGAAGACAAAAATGTTGTAGTTTCATTCATCACCACTACAGAAGCTCACAGATCTCTCAAGCTGTGAACGTGTCCATGAGTATCAACCTGCGATCCTTGCGTGACAACACGAGTGTCTAATTACACACACAACCTCTTCCATGTAAGCGTCTAAAGAAGGAGTCAGGTGTATCCCATGGCCTACATCCCATCCCAACAGGCCTGACTCCCATTCCTCCCGTTACTCTTCCCAGCATCAGTAACGGGGCGTGAGACGTTGTGCGCGTGCGAGCGATGCGTGTGTCCGCGAGATCAGGATAGCGCTGCGCTGATACACTTGTGTACTAATGCATGCTCGAACAAAGCAAAAACAAAAAAAAAGAGGCTCGGGAACAAAAAAACTGGAAAAACCTGGTGTTCAGCCCCAGCCCAGCTGAGCTCTCACGCTAACACACTCTCGCACGCAGTGTGTCAGTCAGTGCCAGGCACGCCGCGCTCTCACGCGAGACACACACACACACATACACACAGCCTAATCAATCTAATACCCAATTAACACTAGTGGTCTCTGATATGGGGTTATGTAAGCGCATTCTGCAGTGTCCAGATTAGATCTTCAGCTCGTCTGATAACGACCCGTTTTACATTCTTTGCACAAACATCAGGCCACATCTGACCCTGAAATCAAAGGAGATAAAAAAATAGAGAATCTAAAAAATGCAGGGATGTTTTAACCCAGATTTGGGTCAAATATGGACAAACCCAACCGTTGGGTTTAAAATGTACTTTAAATATTTAACCCAGCGGTTGGGTTTGTCCATATTTGACCCAAATCTGGGTTAAAACATCCCTGCATTTCTTAGAGTGCACCAATTCTCATTAGTGTGACGTATCTACAGGCCTTGTTGTTTCTCATTATATGCTTTATTTATTTTCTACTGTATTATAGTCAAAATTACTGTATGTTTAACTTATAATCACTTTAAAGATGTGCATCAAATGCCTCTGATGCATAAATAATAGTATTTAATTGTATTTCATAGTATTTCAATAATAGTATTTTATTTTTCATTAGATACTTTATTACAGTAATTTTCTACTGTATTAGAGTCAGAATTACTGTATTTTTTACTTTTAATCACTTTAAGGCAGTGCATCAGATGCCTCTATAATGCCTCATAAATAATAGCATTTCATTGTTTCTGTCATGATACATTAATGATAATGGTATTTTCTGTGTCACGCTGCTTTTTCTTTTGATTCTGGGGTGAAATGTGACCCGGACACGCTTCTGGCAGGTTTCAGTGAGATTCACCCTTTTACTAGAAGTCCAGGGATTTACTGATACTGTTTCTCAAGATTAGCTCGGATTTCATTCCATAGAGCTCAGATCGAAAGCTGGAAGTTCCCCGGAGAGGAAAATATTAATAAATCAATCAGAAAGTCCTTATACCCTCATGCTGACATCACCAGGAATGAGTGTGTCTCATCCTTACCGCAAATACGCGTTTATCTCTGTCTGACAGCGTCTACATGACCGGACATCAAATCTGGCTCATGCTTCAGTCCCAGTTCAGGGGACACATATTAATTAATTAATTAATTAATTAATTATCATGTTCAAAAGTTTGGGGTCGGAGAGATTTCGAAAAGTTTCTTCTGCACAGCAAAGCTGCGTTTATTTGATCAAAAATACAGTAAAAAGCACAAAATATTAGAATTTAAAACGTCTGTTCTCTATGTGAATATATAGTAAAGTGTAATTTATTCCTGTGATCAAAGCTGAATTGTCAGCATCATTACTCCAGTCTTCAGTGTCACATGATCCTTCAGAAATCACTCTAATATGAGGATTTGATGATCAAGAAACATTCATAACTATTATCAAAGTTGAAAACATATTGACTAACAAAACTGTCATATTTTGGTGGAAACCATGATACATTTTATTTTGCAGGATTCTTTGAAGAATAGAACATTGTTTATTTTAAATACTTTTTTTTTTATAACATTATAAATGTCTTTAATGTCCCTTTTGATCAATTTGATGTGTCCTCATCGAATAAGAGTAGAACTTGTTCTATAGTTTATAGAGTAGTTCAAGTTTCCTGCTTGCCGTTACTAGTGTCACCATACATGACATCATTTCTCTCTAAGCATGCAATCACACAACACATTCACAGGCCTAAAATCAGTTTACAGTAAATAGTGTTCCTCGATACTACAGAGAAACTGTGGGCCGCAGGAGGCGTCGGGACACTCGTTCAGGTTGCAGGGAATCGTTCTCGGGTTCTCACACTGAGATTGACAGACAGTCGGAAAACAGTGTCAGCCAAAAACAACGCCCACCTGACACGACCAATCAAGAACAGGAAGGAAGTGACAGGAATATTAGAGCAAGGGCAAAAAAACACCTTAAGTAAACTTCCAGCCTCTGAAACAGAGAGATACATGTGCAAAACAATCAGCGAGGGCAGGAGAGTTCGTTTATGAGCTGGAAACCGGAAGAATATTCCGCAGTCTCGATGCAATGAATCTCTCAGCACAGAAAATAACATTCAAACAGAGGTTTGTCTACAATAGAGGAAGAATAAGCACTGAAATACACACCGCTTCAAAAGTGGAGCCGCAAGACTATAGGCTAGTGTGATAGAGTCACTGAACCGGGTCAGGGTGAAGTTAGATATATTTCAACTACTAAATGCATTGGCTGCATTTAGTTGATCAAAAATACAGTTAAAATCACGAAATATTATTCCAATGTTTTCTATGTGAATATACAGTAAAGTGTAATGTATTCCTGTGATCAAAGCTGAATTTTCAGCATCATTACTCCAGTCTTCAGTGTCACATGATCCTTCAGAAATCACTCTAATATGATGATTTGATGCTCAAGAATGTTGAAAATATTTTGTGAAAATCGTGATATATTTTAGTTTTCAGGATTCTTGAAAGTTTGACAGAAAGTTCAGCATCTATTTGAAATAGAACCTTTTGTAATGTCTTTACTGTCACTTTTGATCAATTCAATGCATCCTAGCTGAACAAAAGTATTCATTTCTTTGAAAGTTAATTAAAATATTATGTTCTTGTTGCTGTACTTGCATTGTCATGCATGAGTTGAATGTTTCTTTTTGCATCTCTAAAGTTCAGCAGCTCAATGCACTGCACAAAATGACAGAATTTCTTATGTCATTTTACTTATCTAGTAAATGCTTCTTGATTTAAGAATTTTTAGATATTTGGACTGGAAACGAGACAAAAATACCAAGTAAGAAAAGCATTTCTTGCAGTGTGCGAGATCAGACGGGAAGGTTTGTGAAGGCCTGATCTCGACCTCAAACACCTCTTGTCCTTTTGTTTGCAGGACCTGTAGTGAGCAGCGGTGCCGAACATCACGTGTGAAAACACCGGCCCTGCCCCTGTCCGTCTGCACCTCGGCCCCGTGTAATTTGTGCATTAGCTGTTGGCCAGCAGCCCGTGAGGGGAGAGATTACAGAGAGAAAAGAAAAGGTGAACCGCCTTCTCAATCAATATCTTCTGCCCTCGCCGGCACACTGGGACTCACTCCACTTCCTATTGTGGGGAATTTCCTGTGCTGAGAATGAAAGAAGGAAAGAGAAAGAGAAAAGGGGAGAAAGGCACGTAAACTTGCCTTGCGTAACCTCTTCCTCAGGAGGGGAGGGGGCGCTGTTTATTGATCTTAGTCACACGCATGTTATAAAGAGGAACTTTAGTATAGGCCGTTAGCACGCTATGGGAATCTGTGGAGGTCGCGCACTATCAGCAGAGGAAATGCCACCGAAGATGCCAGACGGCAGCCTGACACAATGATAAGTCAATCTCCCATTCAGGAAAATTTCCTGGAAATGCCTAGGAATCGCTCTAAAGGGAACAAAAAGTGCACATTGTACTAATTCTGCACACAGATCTGCCCGAAGCCAAAGGTCATCAAACACGGCCTGTTCAAAAGTCCTCTGGCTTGTAAATGAACAACAGTGGCTTTAATCTTCCTCACTCATTAATCGCTGCCGCGCGTCTGTAATAACAGACTGTCTAACGAACCGCAGATGATAGTAACAGGGGTGGATCATGTGACCTCTGAATGCCTCTTACACAAACATCTCGGCCCACACTAGATTATATTTCTGCACTTCAACAGGAATATCTGGATTGTAAATGAACACAAAGCTCGTTTGTAGTGGTTTTAAATTGCATCTAATGTGATGGAGGGGAAGGTCTGTGATTTCAGGGCTACATTCATCATGCACTGCGTGTTACTGTCATACGTGTTACTGTCATGAGTGTTACTGACATACATGTTACTCTCATGCGTGTTATTGTCATACGTGTTACTGTCATGCGTGTTACTGTCATACATGTTATTCTCATACATGTTGCTGTCATACGTGTTACTGTCATACGTTACTCTCATGCGTGTTACTGACATACATGTTACTCTCATGCGTGTTATTGTCATACGTGTTACTGTCATGCGTGTTATTCTCATACATGTTACTCTCATGCGTGTTATTGTCATACGTGTTACTGTCATACATGTTATTCTCATAAACTGTTACTGTCATACGTGTTACTGTCATACGTGTTACTGTCATGCGTGTTACTGTCATGTGTGTTACTGTCATACGTGTTACTGTCTTACGTGTTACTGTCAAGTCAAGTCAAGTCAAGTATATTTGTATAGCGCTTTTCACAATACAGATTGTATCAAAGCAGCTTCACAGTATTAAATTAAAATAATACAACAAGGTTTGTTTCAAGTGGAATTTATTGATTGATAAAATAAAATTAAATATCCCCAAAATATCCCCAACTGTCATGTGTGTTACTGTCATACGTGTTACTGTCATACGTGTTACTGTCATGTGTGTTACTGTCATACGGTTTACTGTCATACGTGTTACTGTCATACGTGTTATTGTCATACGTGTTACTGTCATACGTGTTACTGTCATACGTGTTACTGTCATGTGTGTTACTGTCATACGGTTTACTGTCATACGTGTTACTGTCATGCGTGTTACTGTCATGCGTGTTACTGTCATGCGTGTTACTGTCATACGTGTTACTGTCATGCGTGTTACTGTCATGCGTGTTACTGTCATGCGTGTTGCTGTCATGCGTGTTACTGTCATACGTGTTACTGTCATCCGTGTTACTGTCATCCGTGTTACTGACATACGTGTTACTGTCATGCGTGTTGCTGTCATACGTGTTGCTGTCATGCGTGTTACTGTCATGCGTGTTACTGTCATGCGTGTTACTGTCATGCGTGTAACTGTCATACGTGTTACTGTCATGCGTGTTACTCTCATGCTGTCATGCGTGTTAATGCGTGTTACTGTCATGCGTGTTACTGTCATGCGTGTTACTGTCATGCGTGTTACTGTCATACGTGTTACTGTCATGCGTGTTGCTGTCATACGTGTTACTGTCATGCGTGTTACTGTCATGCGTGTAACTGTCATACGTGTTACTGTCATACGTGTTACTGTCATGCGTGTTACTGTCATGCGTGTTACTGTCATACGTTTTACTGTCATGTGTGTTACTGTCATACGTGTTACTGTCATACATGTTACTGTCATGTGTGTTACTGTCATATGTGTTACTGTCATGAGTGTTACTGTCATGCGTGTTACTGTCATACGTGTTACTGTCATACGTGTTACTGTCATACATGTTACTGTCATGTGTGTTACTGTCATGCGTGTTACTGTCATACATTGTACTGTTATGCGTGTTACTGACAAACATGTTGTTGTTATGCGTGTTACTGACAAACATGTTGTTGTTATGCATGTTACTCTCATGTGTGTTACTGTCATACGTGTTACTGTCATGCGTGTTACTGTCATGCGTGTTACTGTCATACATGTTACTGTCATACATGTTACTGTCATACGTGTTACTGTCATACGTGTTACTGTCATACGTGTTACTGTCATACGTGTTACTGTCATGCGTGTTAATGTCATCCGTGTTACTGTCATGCGTGTTACTGTCATGCATGTTAATGTCATCCGTGTTACTGTCATACATTGTACTGTTATGCGTGTTACTGACAAACATGTTGTTGTCATGCATGTTACTCTCATGTGTGTTACTGTCATGCGTGTTACTGTCATGAGTGTTACTGTCAAACGTTACTGTCATCCGTGTTACTGTCATGCCTGTTTACTATCATGCTTGTTGATAAAAGAACATATTCTGAAAAATGTTGGGAATCAAACAACATTGCAGAAAGTTTGAACAGTGTATGAAGAAAACAACACTGAGAGGGAAACGACGTGAGGTGTAAATGGTGACGAACATTCACAAACTCGTAACGTTGACCATCATGGTTTATATTTGCCACAATAAATCACACACACCTGAAAAACAGCACATGCTGAGTTCTAGGTCATGTGATTCAACGAGTCTGTCACACTAACTTCACATGTTCCGGGTTCACACGCCAACCAGGATCTCTCAACTGATGATGAGGACGATGATGATGGCTGATTCCTCTGCCAATCTCCAGAACCTTAAGTTCCTTCATGTATCACACACTGCGTAAAAGAGGGAGAATTTATAATACTTGTAATAATTCAGTTTATTTATTATTTATTTAATGCCATATCAGCAACATATTCATGGCGAACTCAAGAGTAATACAGTTTAAATAATCATAATAACAAAATTTAAACTAGCTGTATACAATCATTTAACAATATCATCTCTACAAACAAATAAAACAGAAATAACAACAATAAAAATAGTTATATAAAATCTTTTTTTCCGAGGAGAAACTTTAAAAAAATGTCTATTGATGTAGTTTTCTGCATAAAAACGTTGCCTAGTATCATATTAAAGCAGGACATTCCTGCTTTATGCTGTACAGTCAAGGAATACTTATAAAAATCTTCCCCTTTCAGTAGATAAACATGGGCAAGTCTTGCACATACAGTCTGGTTATTTCTATTCTCAAAATGAAAACAATGGTTAGGTCTTTCATTTGTAACTAGATGACAGTCTCTTCCTCTGTACCTGATAGACAGAGATGGACAGGCACACGCTTCGCCCTGAGACACACCTGCTCCTGGACAACAGGAAGTGACATCAGCATCATGACCACACCATGACAGTATCACACCACATACCATAGGAGAAAAGAATAACAATATCAATATTTCACATGATATTCTTGATCCTCCTCATGCAAGGGACCCCCACCCTAAAATTTAATAAGCATCTATCTTTTATAAACAACTATAATTTAGCTATAGACTGAAAAACTGATATTAGACATCTAAAATAAGTTTCTGTTAAGTTACATAATATATTCTTTCTACTCACCATAGTGGGCCACTCTACCTGTCTAATAGAAGATTGCAAACAGGTAAAATGTGAATGGAGTTATTGAATGACACACAGGTTAACAGCAGGTGAGTCTCTGGATTGCAGATAGTTCTGGAGATACTGGCATATGGATGAATAGACTTATCTTTATTAGGCAGTGGAGAGAAGTGGCTGGAGGACTGAAGACTGGCAGATGAAGACACAAAGAAGACTGAAGAAGACTGTAGAAGACTTTAGAAGACTGAAGAAGCATTGCACAGGCTGGTATTGCACAGGTTAATATTGCACAGGCTGGTATTGCACAGGCTAGTATTGCACAGGCTGGTATTGCACAGGTTAATATTGCACAGGCTGGTATTGCACAGGCTAGTATTGCACAGGCTAGTATTGCACAGGCTGGTATTGCACAGGTTAATATTGCACAGGCTGGTATTGCACAGGAAAGCATTGCACAGGCTAGTATTGCACAGGCTAGTATTGCACAGGCTAGTATTGCACAGGCTAGTATTGCACAGGCTGGTATTGCACAGGCTAGTATTGCACAGGCTAGTATTGCACAGGCTAGTATTGCACAGGCTGGTATTGCACAGGCTAGTATTGCACAGGCTAGTATTGCACAGGTTAGTATTGCACAGGAAAGCATTGCACAGGCTAGTATTGCACAGGTTAATATTGCACAGGTTAGTATTGCACAGGTAAGTATTGCACAGGTTAATATTGCACAGGTTAATATTGCACAGGAAATCATTGCACAGGAAAGCATTGTACAGGAAAGCATTGCACAGGTTAGTATTGCACAGGCTAGTATTGCACAGGTTAGTATTGCACAGGCTAGTGTTGCACAGGCTAGTATTGCACAGGCTAGTATTGCACAGGTTAGTATTTCACAGGCTAGTATTGCAAAGGTTAGTATTGCACAGGCTAGTGTTGCACAGGCTAGTATTGCACAGGCTAGTATTGCACAGGTTAGTATTGCACAGGCTAGTATTGCACAGGTTAGTATTGCACAGGCTAGTATTGCACAGGTTAGTATTGCACAGGTTAGTATTGCACAGGCTAGTATTGCACAGGTTAGTATTGCACAAGAAAGCATTGCACAGGAAAGCATTGCACAGGTTAGTATAGTACAGGTAAGTAGGTCACAGTTAAGTAGTGCACAGGTAAGTAGGTCACAGTTAAGTAGTGCACAGGTAAGTAGTGCACAGCTAAGTAGTGCATAGGTAAGTAGTTACCTGTGCACTACTTACCTGTGCACTACTTACCTGTGCGATACTTACCTGTTCACTACTTACCTGTTCACTACCTGTGCACTACTTACCTGTTCACTACTGAACAGGTAAGTAGTGAACAGGTAAGTATCGCACAGGTAAGTAGTGCACAGGTAAGTAGTGCACAGGTAAGTATCGCACAGATAGATAGTCAGGTAGAAGTTCAGGGTTGAACAACGAGACCAGACAATGTGAACTGGGTGTGCTGGTCTTTATGGTGACTGTTATGATTGCGTGCAGGTGGTGTTGATCAGTAATCAGGTGATTAGGAATGTGTGTAGGAATCTGTTGCTGAGGGCATGATGATGGTGTGGCTGATTCTGTGACAACTCTGATGTTAAATGTGTTTATTTATTTATTCACATTTTCAATTCACATTTATTTGTATAGCGCTTTTCACAATACACATCGTTTAAAAGCAGCTTTACAGAAAATTCATGAGTCCACATTAAAATTTAGAGTGATCTGTTATCAGAGGAGACTGTCTAAGTTATGCATTTCAGAAATGTACATATACAAATTTTATTGTTTGCTTAATTTAAGATAATTAATTAAACAATATTTAAAATAAATTTTAATTTTTTAAAGTAATTTAATTTTAAAGGAACACTGTGTAGGAATTTCTCCCATCTAGCAGTGAAATTGTATTTTGCATTCAAACGAATAGTGCTCTCTAGCGCCTCGCTTTTTCAAATGCGTGTTGCAACTACGGTAGCCGTTATGTACCAAGAAGCTATGACAACATGTCTTCCAATAGCACTTCGTCGAGTTTAACTATACATGTTCTGCTGTTATGCTGCCTATATAATAAAGTACACAACCAAGCAATGAAAAAAAGCTTGTAATTTAGACCGTAACATTGACTTACCTGTCGAGAAGAAAGCAGGCGACTTCAGCGTCTTTCTCCTTCATTAGCTCTTTCCACCTGGGAAAAGCTATCCCGACATTAACCCTCGTTTTTTTAAATCGCCGGTCACGTTTCCTCTTACGTTAAATTTTTTTGGCAACGAGGATTCCTTCTCCTGTGGCTTGTCATAACTATGATCCTGCATTATGAAGCGTGCCGGGGCCGTGACCAGCGCCTCTGATCTCCGTGTCCGTTCCAGCGGGTTTCAGTCACGTGACGCTGGCTCTGAACGAACACGGGGACGGGTTGAGGTAGGCTAGTGCTTTTTGTCCCTCTCGGCTATTATAGTTTCTCAAGATGGCGGAACGACATGGAAGCCTCCATGGACTTACCCGTCCCATGCAAATAAAGATAATAAATTATTTGCTTACGAGGATAAGTCAGATCATTGGCAGAGGTCATTTTACACCAATGAGGACATATTTATGAATAAAGACATTGATTTTAGCAAATAAAATACTTAAAAAACTACACAGCGTACCTTTAAAAGTATATTTAAAAGCATCATGAAGGCGAATAAATGATGAGAGAATCTTCATTTTTTTGTGAACTATCCCTTTAAATAGAGACAGACGGAGACAGACATTGACAATGAAAGTTTTATTATTCATTTAGCAATCATAAATAGCTTATGCAAAAACAATGCAACTGCTGGCAAAGTTGATATGAGAGCACATTTGCAGGAATTATTCAGATTTACTTCAGACGTAAAATTCCTTCATTACACAAGAGTCATAAAGAGTATCATCAGGTCAGTGTTTCAGGAGGAAGATTTGATCGAGAATCATATTGATCGTCCAGAAGGACCTTGATAAATACAAAAAATAGTAGATCAACACTGTACAAACATAAGATCAGGCACATGGTACAGGTGTCAGAATATTTACACGAGGTGGATCACATTCTGGGATGTAATGAAACAGAAAACAGCTTCAGTGTTTGTTGTCCAGCTTTAAGCTTATGAGAATATAAGGCACTCTAGCAGCTCCGGCACTCGCTCTTATCTCTGCTCTATATTTGGAAGCACAAATATGTTATCAGCTTTTGAGTTTTGAAAGGATAAACTCACAAAGACGTGCATCTGCATTTGAGAACACAGATGTATGTACATGATAGAGGTGAGACTCTGGATTACGGCACGTTCACACCAGGACGAGAGCTATGAAGATGATGATAAAGATACAGTTCTAAAAACCAGAGTTCACGCCACAACTATAACGATATGGATATGAGGAACCATAGCACTTTCAGAAGGGTTTTTTTTTCCAGCTGTCGAACGATCAAAACACTGACAGCCAATCAGAATCCACTCGAGTTTAAAGGGCTTGCGCATTTAAAATGGAAGACGACATTGTGGAGAAGTAAGTCGTTGTTTTTTGTGTTGTTTTTATTCCACAATTGACTTCATCAGATAAACTCAACTGTTAGATTAGATCGATTACACTAGACTAGCTCGATTACACTAGACTAGCTCGACTCGCTGTTTCGATGCGCACGAAACGCAGCGGCGGCCATTTTGTGACTATTGTTTTGTTCACTGTTGGATTATGAGATACAAACAGGTACGATTTTAAAACCGTTTAATCTGAAATCAATATCTCTAATCTCCATAATTACTCATGTGGTGAAATGCTGTGTAATAAGTGTTATGACTGTAAACCGTATCTCTTGAATGTCCGTCTAGTTTGATTTCGCCGCTGAAACTGCTCTCTCCGCGGAAGCTCTGCATTTAAAGAGCGAATTACATATTAACTCAGACCAATATTTCTGTCTAATTATTTACTCATGCGGCAAGTGTCCGTGTAATAAGAGGATAATGAACATCCAGCCGGTTGTTATCTCAGAATAAACCCCTTCAGGTGTGTGTGTGTGTGTGTGTGTGATCTCAGAATAAACCCCCTTCAGGCTGATGGAAGACCTGATCCTGATCCTGATAAACAACCGGCTGGATGTACATTATCCCTCACTATAGTTATCGTTCCTGGTGTGAACGGGTCTTTATGATGGCTGAAACCACTGGCACCAGAACTGATAGAACTGACTGTCAGAACTGACATCTTTCAAATATTTGGCATCGCGAGCTTTTCACAGGATCGCTACGGATTCCGACTCGGACCGGATCACAAGGCGTATCCGGGCTGTGGCGAGACTCGAAGCAGACAGCGCTTGTGCTTCATGGTCAGCCCATATTCTGGTGTCATGTCCAGCATTTCTCCCGGCATCCCGCTAAACTTTAACCTCTGGAGGAGGATGGCCAGGAACAGGAAGACCTCGGCCCGGCCGATGGACTCTCCGATGCAGCGCCGCTTGCCCAGGCCGAACACCAGAACTTTCTCTCCTTCCAGCTTGTTGATGTCCGTCCCGTCGGCGCTGAGGAACCGGTCAGGGTTGAAGCAGGACGGATCCTTCCACAGTTCCCTGCAAGGAGAGACAGAAGCGTCACTGCACTGCTTTTACATTGTTTTCACCTGTAAACATACATGCGTTTGACACTCGCTGCTCTTCGGTTTTTAGAATTTAAAGATAAAGTAAAGGTTTTGGCACTTGCTTTGTTAACACACACACACACTCAAAAATCATGGAGATGATTCGAACAGGTTAAACGGGCCTGAAAAAAATAGTCACATTGTGCTCCTTACGGTCGAAGATGAGCGCATTGGAAATGAATGGGAGACGAGTTTCCTCTAGTGGAAGCGTTTGGTACTGCAGCCGAACACACTCTCACTGAAAGCTCATTTTCTGAGATATCAGACTCAAATCTGGAACACGACTTGTTTAGATTTTACTCACAGTTTTAGAGTAGAGCATGTTTTTATATATTTCATAAAAATTTAAAATAGTATTTTTGCTCATTTTTTCATAACAATAAACGTAAAATTCTGTAAGTTTTCTCAAGTTCACTTTTTAAAACTTGTTTCACTTCAGCAATAATCTGCTGAGAGAATTAATCAATAATTGAGAAGAGATCAAACTTCAGTCTGTCGCTCTAAAGCGTTCAAGATTTACCACAGTTTACGCTGGAAATGTAATCGTCAGGTCTATGCTCAAAAAGCGAATTAATGGATTATAAATACTAAAATATAATTTAGTACCATAAAATCCCCTAAAAATACTAAATATTAAATAAAAAAACAGTATCGAACTAAAATATTGTATATTCATTTCATTGAAATAAAAAAAAAATTTCAGTCATTTTTGACCGACACAAAGAGTTAAACGCGTCTCTGTGTTTTTTTCTCCTGTTACACTGCCCTTATTTCTTTATCTAGCTAAAGTCCCCTTGTGGTGTAAATCCAGCTTTTAATGTTGTTTATGTGTCTATGTGGTGTTTTTAATGTGCTTTAAGACAAAGCATGTGTAAATTCATAAGTCGACAGCATTGCTGAGTATTTCCTCCTTAAAACTGCAGTGAACCAAAGACAGTCTCAAAAACACGCTTTGAAATCGCTGGTGTTTCTGACGTCACAAACTACCTTGTAACCAATCAGATCAACGTGTGATCGTCAACCAGTGGATCTCTGAGCTGAGTGAGTGAGTGGAGGCGGGGCTCATTTACATATTCATAGCACCGTGCATACTAAATGAGGCAAGGGTGTCGAGTTACATTCAAGATGATTTAAGGCATGAAGACATTTTTTTTTCAAGGAAAATTTTTTAAATATGTCATTTTGGTGATCAAAGATAAAGACAAAATGATTGACTATAGGGAGACTTTAAATCTATTTGAATCATTTTCCATTTACTATTTATTTTAATCCATTTAATTATAATATTTTTATATCTTTACATATCTATTAATATATTTTTTTATTATTTGTTTTTACATTGTTAGATGTTCTCTAAACTTTTATGGCATCCATGTTTGAAAACTCCTGCTTTAAGAAGTAACTGTCTCACACAAAAAAGTACTATGGTATTTTAGATATTTACTATGGTATTCTTGGAAGTACCATGGATAGAGAACCATTTAAATATATGTAAAAGTACCATAGTATTTCCACCTGATACTAATTTATTATACTATAAACTATACTAGTTTAAAATATTATTAGGGGAAAAAATGCATTATATTATATTATATTATTTAAATATTTTTGTATTATTTAAGCAATTTTATTGTTTGCTTATTTGAATCTAATATAAATATCAAATTAAATATGTTTAAAATCATTGTACCATAGTATCGCCACAGACAGTATACTAATTTATTATATTATATACTATACCAGTTTAAAATATTATTAGGAAAAAAGAAAATGTGTTATTTAATTATTGATTGATAGAAATAAATTTGTATTGTTTGCTCATTTTAATCTGACTTAAATATATTAAATAGTAAATATATATTTCAAATCAGTACTTAAACCCACAGTCGTCCTGTGACACTGGAAATGCGTCTCACAAGCACATGAACTCATCGTAATAAACTCACGGGTCGTGGTTGACCTGCCACTGGTTGATAAACACACAGGTGTCTCTGGGAATGAAGTATCCATTGAGCGACGTGTCTTTAGACGTGCTGGAAGAGAAGAACACAGCACAGTTAGCTCGAGTCACGCTTCTGTCCTGAGCTCATGATGCCGCTTCACACTCACCAGTGAGGAATGGTGAACGGAAGGAAGGAGGAGTGTCGGAAGATCTCCAGGATGAAGGCCTCGAGGAGCGGCAGGTCCGTTCTGTCGGACAAGCGCGGCGTACGATCCATTCCGATCTTTTCTTCTACAAAACATTTCAATGCCATTTGTCAGATCAGAAGATTTTAAAACACAATCTCATGGAAATTCAGAACTATTGTACACTGCTGGCTGTGTGTGTGTCCCACTGTCGGTTATGTTTAACAGTGGACCGTTTTTCTACAAATCACGCTCGATATGAGTTCACGTGAATCGCCACCTCGTAAAAAACTGTTGTGTTTAAATGCAATATCTCTCCATCTAGACAGACTCACTCAGTTCTTCCTGCAGGCGCTCCTGGATCTCGGGATAGGCCACTAGATAGACGACAGCCCAGGACAGAGCCGTGCTGATGGTGTCGAAACCTGCCGATGAGAACACACACACACACACACACACACACACACACGCCTCAGTATCATCCATGCACCCATATGAACATTCTGGCCGATACCGAAAACCGATAATTCTGTATACTTGAAAGCCGATAACAGATATATATTCTGAGAAATCTACATCCAAATTTGTATATAATTTTTGAAAGGCTGATTACAAAAAAAATAAAGTCATCCATGCACACATATGAACTTTCTAGCCGATAACCGATAATTCTTTATATTTGAAAGCCGATAACTGATATATTGACCGATAAATCTAAATCCGAATTTTTTTTATAATTTTTGAAAGCCTGATTACAAACACAAAAGTCATCCATGCACACATATGAACATTCTGGCTGATACCGAAAACTGATAATTCTTTATATTGGAAAACCAATAACTGATATATAAAACTTATAGTTTTATCCAGCCGATATGACACGTTGCACTTATTGTATTTTACATTTTTGAAGTGATTTCAATCATATTTCAATTCAAATCCATCATGGTGAACAGTGCGCTTCTGAGGCGTCTCAGCTGGAGGAAACAGTACATTATTTATCGGCCAAATATATCGGTTTAAATAAGATTTCAAATGAACGTATATGGACTGATGCCGATATCTCGCGCTTCCCTAATCCAGAACTCACCGGCTCCGAAGAGGTCATTGACGATCCCAACGATCTTCTCGTCGGACACTTGTACGTTTGAGTTCTCGTCCAGCTTGCGGTCTTCGCAGTGGTCGATGAGCGAGTCGGTGATGTCACGGATGTTGTCCTGAAACACATTTCGCATTATTGAGCGACTTTTGATTTTCTAAATCTGACACAGTTATTGAACTGGGGCCGTATTCACAAAGTATTTTATCTTACCACTAGGAGTACTCCTAAATCGCACTAAAAGATTTTAGCTAGGAGTTTTCTCTTAAAAGTTATTCACAACGCCTTTCAGACCTACTCTTAGTAAAGAAAAATGACAACTCCTAAACTAAGAGTGAGTCTTCGTTGCTATGGATGACGTCATTACTCATGCACGAGCTTGACTGAAGTGACCACCTTGATTGGCTGATGATTGTAACGCGGGAATGATTCCAAACACTTCCCCTACGATGATGAGTGACAGGTGACAGGTCTGAGAATGCGTGCGCTACACGTGCGAAGGACGGAAGATGATGAATAACTGAATAAATAGCCTAAATGAATAAAGAGTAAGGCTAAACAAATAGCCTAGTAGCCTAATGAAACATATGGATTGATGCAATATCTTTGCAACATTATTGAATGAATCTGTGACTATATGCCTCTGCCTACGTTTGCAAAGAGAAGAACATTTTAATTTGATTCACAATGAAATTAGTTTACATGCAATGAGTAGCCTAGTTTTGGTTGTTGTTGGTGGCGTTATTGCATCCCTAGTTATGCCTACAATGCAAAATTGTTCCCTCGCGATTGGAAGCTCCTGTAGCCGCCGCATACGCATTTCAAAACATCGCAACGTGAAATGCCACAAAAAGCGGTTTGTGAATAGGTCTTAGTGAGTTAGGAGTCCTCTCGACTTCTTTTAAGCTGTCCCAGGCTTAGGTGCTACTTTTAGGGCTAAAATGCTTCGTGAATTACTCTTAGTCAAAAAAAATGAGGAGTCCTAAAGTTACGTGTGACACGCCCATTATTTTTAGGAGTTGCTCCTAAATTCGCCAGTTAGGAGCTACTTTTAGCCTTAAAATTCTTTGTGAATACGGCCCCTGAACTGAATAAACATTGATCTGAATAACGACACTATTGTCTTTTTTTAGACAGAATTTGAATGCGTCTCATCTTTGACGTTTGCATCGATTATTACATTTTATAACATTTTCGCTAACTGTGATTTTGTATATGTACATTTCTGTTCTCTGATAACAGATCACTGTAAATTGTAATGCATTTTCTGTAAATCTATTTTGAAACGATGTGTTTTGTGAAAAGCACTAAACGAACAAATGCGAATTGAATTCTGTTATTTCTATTATATAAAGAACTTAAGAACTGATCTGACGTATTCAAGCGTTCACCTTGTCGAACGTGTCGTAATGATCCGAGACGATCCTCTGAATGAACTTGCTGAAGCGAGCGTTGATGGCGAGGAATTTCTTCATAGATGCACTGGGAAAGATGCGCAGAATCGGGATGAAATCCGCAGGATTCCCGCTTCCCACGATCTTCCCGAACTCGTCGCTCAGGTTCACCAAGCCCACCAGCTCGTCGTCGTCGTGGCTGTAGCGGCGGCCGAAGCAGATCCCGCAGATCACGTTGGCCACGGACACCACGATGTGCCGGAACGGGTCGAAGCTCCCGTCGGACTTCATGACGGTGTGAAGCCTCTGGATCAGATACAGTCCCTCTTTGCTGATGTGTTCTTCCAGAGCGCAGGAATACTCGGAGCTCTCGCCCTGGACCGTGGAGAAGGTCCTCAGTGCGCTAAGAGCTAGCTTTCGACGCGCACGCCAAACTCCCACCTGATCCGTGCTGAACGCCAAACTCTTCCCGTCGCTGATGAACCTGGTGCTGTAGAGATCGGGACGCCCGGAGAACTCCTCGCCCTGTTTGATGAGCGCCTGTCGGATCACCTCGTTCCCGCTGAGCACCACCACGGGACGCGTGCCGATCTGGATCTGGAACACTGGCCCGTAACACTTACTCATGGCGGTCAGGCTCAGGTGCGGGTTGCTTCCCACTTCCAGAACGTTCCCGATGATGGGAAGAGGCTTGGGTCCGGGAAGCTTCTGGAGCCCGTCGGGAATCTTGGTGCGCATGAGGCGCATTAGCAGATACACCACACATGTGGTGATGATGGCCACGAGGCTCTCGGACACTGAGATCGGGCCCAGAACCGGGACAAACGTTAGAGGCATTGCTGAACCTGTGCGAAACAAGAGAGAGATCAAATGACTGAGAAGGAGAGAAAGAATGCAGCAATACTAAAAGAAAAGATGCGTCTTTCTGCAACCATTGCATGAGGTTCTTTAGTTCATGCATGCAAATAACTGATCAATTTCAATGTATTAATACTAGAAAAAAGGTTACCGCGCAAAACAAGAGAGAGAGAAATAAATGTGGTTGAGTCAGCTTTATTTATACAGCGCTTTAGTGTTTCAGAGCAGCTTTACAGAGATAACAGGAAAATAATGCAAAGTTTGTTTCTAGAAGAAAATAGCGTCACAGTCCAGCTTAAGTAAGATCAGTGATGGTTCATTTTTGTTGTAAAAAAGTTATTAATTTAGTGCATATATATTTATATATATCCGCTCTGGAGAAAGCCGTGATGTCATCGTCAGCTCAGCTCAGTTCTCATATAATGCTGTCAATGCAGGAGATCAATAATATTGTTGAATATTAAATTAAATGTAGTAATACTTAAAAAAAAAAGGTTACCTGCACAAAACGAGACCGAGATCAAAGTGACTGACTGAGATGGAGAGAAATAATGTAGTAATACTAAAAATACTAAAAAAGGTGTCTTTCTGCAACCCTTGCAAGAGCTTTATGAGTTCATGCAACTAACTGATATATATTTGTCCAGTTTAACCAATGCATGTTGTTTGGTTATTTGCATTTTGTCAAATCTATTACTGATAAACTAAACTTGGAGAGATTTGCCTCAAGGTTAGTGCATATCTGACACACACACACATCTTAGAGGCATTGCTGAACGAGTTATGCGCAGAACAAGCCGACATCAGACCGACTGATGGACAGAATCATGCAGCGCTACTGAAGAAAGGTGTGTCTCTGCAACCCTTGCATGAGCTTTATTACTTCATGCATGCGACTAACTGATATATTTCGCAGTTTAACCAATGCATATTGTTTGGTTATTTGCATTTCGCAAAATCCATTAATGATAAACTACACGTGTGGTGATTTGCCTCAAGGTCAGCGCATATCTGAGACACACACACACACACACACACATTTCAACGTCCAGCAAATGCCCTATAATACACTAATTCATGCAACTCCATATTTACTTCTGAAAACTTTCTGAACATATAGACAGAATTAAGTTTATATTTAAATCTAAAAACCCTATAATGACCATGCACACAGTCAGTGAACAAGCTGTACAATACTGTGTAAAACAAGTCAGAAGAAACTAGAAAGAATTCATAGTTTGCAGTAAAAATGCTAAAATGACATCAGCACATATGATCAAATATTCTCCAATGAAAAAGGCATTGACAGCTGACTTACACAGAGTGATCTGACGAGTATTTGCCTGTCTCTTCTCTTCTGAATGTGTGTATCCAGAGTCAATCTGAGTGTGTTGAGGAGTCCTGCGCGAGAGGCTTTATAGAGGACAGCGCATCACGATTGGCTGCTGCTCGCGTGACGTCATGCTCTGTGAGTGAGTGAGCTGTATTACTGATCATTAATGAGTTATTAATGAGACTCTTAATGAGTTCTCTTGCGTTTCCACAAATCTATATGACAATATTTTTTAAATTGAAAAAAAAAAAAAATGATATGCTATATTTTTTGTTTCTATATTTACTTTCATTATAAAATGTAAATTCAACACGGAAACTTAAGCATAATGAACAATGAACATGATGATCGAAATTCAACAATGTTTAGTATATTACTTATATTTTTCAAAAGTACCTTTAATCAATCAATCAATCAATAAATAATGTGAAACTATAAAATACTCTATATGAATATGAATTAATGAGTTAAGCTTTGTTGGGCAATATTTTTTTATGTGATACTAATTCAATTCACATTTATTTGCAGCGCTTCACAATAGACTCCACATCATTTCAAAGCAGATTTACAGAAAATGCATGAGTAAATATTACAGTTTATAGTGATCTGTTATCAGAGGAAACGGTCTAAGTTATGCATTTCAGAAATTTACATATACAAATCACACAGTTAGCTAAACATTTATTAATTAAAAGCAGAAATAATGAGTTAATTGAAGTAATGAATACTTGTTTGTTTACAAATTATTATGACTTATAGAAAATTGTAGCATTGGTGCATGTTGATTCAGAGTCTGCGTCATCAATCAATGCATAGACCGAGGAATAAATGAACAATGCAGATTATAAATTATATGCATAA
>CM040798.1:44744906-44747406 GCA_022829025.1 Squalius cephalus
ATCTATCTATCTATCTATCTATCTATCTATCTATCTGTCTATCTATCTGTGTGTGTGTGTGTGTGTGTGTGTGTGTGTGTGTGTGTGTGTGTGTGTGTTTGTTACAAAAAACACAAACACCACTACATGTGTTCTCCAGTAATGACCTTCAGCACAGAATACACAGAAAGTGAAAAACACAGAAGTTCGCCGTCCTCGATCGATCTCTGCCACTGATGATGATGAGACCGAACTCACGAAGAGATATTTCTGTTATAACATTATTAGAAACGTTTCACTGTAAAGATTTCCATGAAATTCTATTTTGTTGACATGCATAACATTCCCAGGAAATCGCTCAATTCATAAGATAGCCTATATGTCATTGCTTTCACAGCTTTAAATTTACATAAAATATACTCAATTTATCTATTTATTTAATAATAAATGAATTAGTGTGAGGTGTGAATCTACTGCAGCTCGATCCTCCACAAACACGACAGTAATTAATCAAACTCGTCGGAATGAAGGTTTATGAATGAGAACACAGATCATCGCCGCGGGGGTCAATAAAGTTCATTCATATTTCTGTCACGCGCGTGACCCGAGACACAGAGCGCGAGCGTGAGAAGGAAAGGTGAGCGGTGAACATCAGAGGGTTCCAGCTCACGCACGCGCATGCGCAACTGTCTCACCTTCCGTTCTCTGGCGGTTCGGTGAGCGCGCGCACGCGGATCAACAATAGTTGCGTGCGGAAGCCCGAGGGTCGCGCGCACGGCTTCTGCTGAGTCAGGCAGAAACACACGGGAAACGTGCACGCGCTGCAGATCTATGACTGCTTGACACGCAAAGCACATCTATAACTTATTATTTTCAACTTAATTTGTATATTTTAAATGTTGTAACAGGCCAGAGTTTCTAAAAACATTTTTGAAGCTCACTTAATCAGTCCTGTATAAAAATATAAAACGTTTTATATGAGCACATACTGTACAGGCATATCTATATACATATAAATAAACTGACTGTTTAATAATTCAACAAAAATGTTTAGAATACTTTGCATTGTAGTAGAAGCAGCTATACATATCTGACCCAAAAACGAACGCTTGCATTTATTTTTTGAATAGTAAACTATTTATTTTAATTTTATATATTGTCATAATCATTCGTTAACAAACATCATTACTTCAATGAGCTCGTTGTTTCTGCCTTAAATTATTACATTGTTTAAATTAATATATATTTCGCTAATTGTGATTTGTAGGCTATATGTACATTTCTGAAATGCGTAACTCAGACAGTTTCCTCTGATAACAGATCACTGTAATGTGGACTCATGTATTTTCTGTAAAGCTGCGAAACGATGTGAAAAGCGCTTTACAAATAAATGTAAATTGAATTGAATTATTAATATGATCATCAGGTTCAATTCACTTCTGGGGACCATTTTGTCACCTACCGCCTAAATATAGACACACATTATGGACTACAGCTCAAAATAATTAGCATTTTTCATGTGTAATGAAACAAACCAGCTTTTTTACAGAAATAGTTGAATGCGCATGCACGTCCCCTCAAAAGAGGTCCCGTCAGGTGCGGCAGAGTTCAGCGGTTGCGCGCACGCGCGCGCTCGGACCCTGATCATCGCGTGCAGACGCTGTTTGCTCGAGCTGTGCCAGGGGTCAGTGTGTGTGTGTGTGTGTGTGTGTGTGTGTGTGTGAGGAGAGAGAGAGAGAGCTGGACACTCACTCATTTATCAGAACAATCACTGCATGCACGCTAGGCTACTGTTGAGTAAATAACAGAGTTGGCGGAGATTTTAACAGGATTGTTTCTGTCCTTTCAGAAGTCGCCGGTTTGAACTATGTGCTGATCTAATGAGAATTATATTTTTAGACTCAACTATTCTTATTGTGCATGAGGTGATTGTGTCGAGGGACACAATACTGGTGCATTTAAAGGACAAGCACAAAAAACAAAAACTCAGCTATTGCACACAAAGAAAAAGGTGTGAGGCGAATTACATGGTCACACTTTACAATCAGGTTCATTAGTTCACATTAGTGTAATAACTAACATAAACTAACCATGAGCAATACATTTGTTACGGTATTTATTAATCTTTATGTTAGTTAATAAAAAATACAGCTGTTCATTGTTTGTTCATGTTAGTTAATGTTAACAAATAACATATTAGTAAATGTTGAAATTCATATTAACTGAGATTAATAAATGTTGTAGAAGTATTGCTCATTCTTAGTTCATGTCAACTAATGAACCTTATTGTAAAGTGTTACCAAAACATTAAGTCAAACTCCCTAAAATGTCAAAGATATTCCTGATTCAACTTGACCCCATTTAATTTCACCTGAAAATAAAGGTTGTTTATTGTTTACTGGCATCAGTTGTTCCACGAAGAACCTTAAACATCGATCGCACAAACTTTCTTTATAATGGAAAAGGATAAATTTAGATTCATCAGATGTTCTTTACACTAAGAAAAACCTTTTTTTTTTTT
>CM040798.1:44752406-44762406 GCA_022829025.1 Squalius cephalus
TCAGGGCTCAGTGCTGGGACTGCTTCTCTTCTCCATCTACATGTCATCACTAGTGTCTGTCATTCAGAAACATGTTTTTTCCCATCACTGTTATCATCTAGCTACTGGAGTGCCTCAGGGCTCAGTGCTGGGACTGCTTCTCTTCTCCATCTACATGTCATCACTGGGATCTGTCATTCAGAAACATGTTTTTTCCCCATCACTGTTATCATCTAGCTACTGGAGTGCCTCAGGGCTCAGTGCTGGGACCGCTTCTCTTCTCCATCTACATGTCATCACTAGTGTCTGTCATTCAGAAACATGTTTTTCCCATCACTGTTATCATCTAGCTACTGGAGTGCCTCAGGGCTCAGTGCTGGGACCGCTTCTCTTCTCCATCTACATGTCATCACTAGTGTCTGTCATTCAGAAACATGGTTTATCCCATCACTGTTATCATCTAGCTACTGGAGTGCCTCAGGGCTCAGTGCTGGGACCACTTCTCTTCTCCATCTACATGTCATCACTAGTGTCTGTCATTCAGAAACATGTTTTTCCCCATCACTGTTATCATCTAGCTACTGGAGTGCCTCAGGGCTCAGTGCTGGGACCGCTTCTCTTCTCCATCTTCATGTCATCACTAGTGTCTGTCATTCAGAAACATGTTTTTCCCCATCACTGTTATCATCTAGCTACTGGAGTGCCTCAGGGCTCAGTGCTGGGACTGCTTCTCTTCTCCATCTACATGTCATCACTGGGATCTGTCATTCAGAAACATGTTTTTTCCCCATCACTGTTATCATCTAGCTACTGGAGTGCCTCAGGGCTCAGTGATGGGACCGCTTCTCTTCTCCATCTACATGTCATCACTAGTGTCTGTCATTCAGAAACATGTTTTTCCCATCACTGTTATCATCTAGCTACTGGAGTGCCTCAGGGCTCAGTGCTGGGACCGCTTCTCTTCTCCATCTACATGTCATCACTAGATCTGTCATTCAGAAACATGGTTTATCCCATCACTGTTATCATCTAGCTACTGGAGTGCCTCAGGGCTCAGTGCTGGGACCGCTTCTCTTCTCCATCTATATGTCATCACTAGATCTGTCATTCAGAAACATGGTTTTTCCCATCACTGTTATCATCTAGCTACTGGAGTGCCTCAGGGCTCAGTGCTGGGACCGCTTCTCTTCTCCATCTACATGTCATCACTAGTGTCTGTCATTCAGAAACATGTTTTTCCCATCACTGTTATCATCTAGCTACTGGAGTGCCTCAGGGCTCAGTGCTGCGACCGCTTCTCTTCTCCATCTACATGTCATCACTAGTGTCTGTCATTCAGAAACATGTTTTTCCCATCACTGTTATCATCTAGCTACTGGAGTGCCTCAGGGCTCAGTGCTGGGACCGCTTCTCTTCTCCATCTACATGTCATCACTAGATCTGTCATTCAGAAACATGGTTTATCCCATCACTGTTATCATCTAGCTACTGGAGTGCCTCAGGGCTCAGTGCTGTGACCGCTTCTCTTCTCCATCTACATGTCATCACTAGTGTCTGTCATTCAGAAACATGTTTTTCCCATCACTGTTATCATCTAGCTACTGGAGTGCCTCAGGGCTCAGTGCTGGGACCGCTTCTCTTCTCCATCTACATGTCATCACTAGTGTCTGTCATTCAGAAACATGTTTTTCCCATCACTGTTATCATCTAGCTACTGGAGTGCCTCAGGGCTCAGTGCTGGGACCGCTTCTCTTCTCCATCTACATGTCATCACTAGATCTGTCATTCAGAAACATGGTTTATCCCATCACTGTTATCATCTAGCTACTGGAGTGCCTCAGGGCTCAGTGCTGGGACCGCTTCTCTTCTCCATCTACATGTCATCACTAGTGTCTGTCATTCAGAAACATGGTTTATCCCATCACTGTTATCATCTAGCTACTGGAGTGCCTCAGGGCTCAGTGCTGGGACCACTTCTCTTCTCCATCTACATGTCATCACTAGTGTCTGTCATTCAGAAACATGTTTTTCCCCATCACTGTTATCATCTAGCTACTGGAGTGCCTCAGGGCTCAGTGCTGGGACCGCTTCTCTTCTCCATCTACATGTCATCACTAGTGTCTGTCATTCAGAAACATGTTTTTCCCCATCACTGTTATCATCTAGCTACTGGAGTGCCTCAGGGCTCAGTGCTGGGACCGCTTCTCTTCTCCATCTACATGTCATCACTAGTGTCTGTCATTAGAAACATGTTTTTCCCCATCACTGTTATCATCTAGCTACTGGAGTGCCTCAGGGCTCAGTGCTGGGACTGCTTCTCTTCTCCATCTACATGTCATCACTGGGATCTGTCATTCAGAAACATGTTTTTCCCATCACTGTTATCATCTAGCTACTGGAGTGCCTCAGGGCTCAGTGCTGGGACTGCTTCTCTTATCCATCTACATGTCATCACTAGTGTCTGTCATTCAGAAACATGTTTTTCCCCATCACTGTTATCATCTAGCTACTGGAGTGCCTCAGGGCTCAGTGCTGGGACTGCTTCTCTTCTCCATCTACATGTCATCACTGGGATCTGTCATTCAGAAACATGGTTTATCCCATCACTGTTATCATCTAGCTACTGGAGTGCCTCAGGGCTCAGTGCTGGGACCGCTTCTCTTCTACTTCTACATGTCATCACTAGTGTCTGTCATTCAGAAACATGGTTTTTCCCATCACTGTTATCATCTAGCTACTGGAGTGCCTCAGGGCTCAGTGCTGGGACCGCTTCTCTTCTCCATCTACATGTCATCACTAGTGTCTGTCATTCAGAAACATGTTTTTCCCCATCACTGTTATCAACTAGATACTGGAGTGCCTCAGGGCTCAGTGCTGGGACCACTTCTCTTCTCCATCTATATGTCATCATTAGGATCTGACATTCAGAAACATGGTTTTTCCCATCACTGTTATTATCTAGCTACTGCAGTGCCTCAGGGCTCAGTAACACCTCTGCAACTGATCCAGATGCTGTAGCAAGAGTGTGTTTATCAAGCCGAAGAGACGCACGTCACTCTCCTCATAAACCTGCACTGGTTGCCAACAGCTTTATCATCCACACTTGACCCATTAATACTCACACTTACTATTATATAGCTATAAAAAACACCTTGCTATGTGTACTGTGCTAGTCTAACTGAGACTAACTGAGACTCGTCACAGCACTTGCATATTGTTGCCCTATTGTTGGTTTAATTGCTTCTATTGTTCTCCTTTGGATAAAAGCGTCTGCTAAATGATTAAATGTAAAAGGGAAAACAAGATTGTTTTTCTGACTCCATTGTTTTAAGCAAAAACTCACTTCATTTAAATACATTTTACCATAAATAAGACTTAATATCTTCAGTCATTTTGCTTTTCCAGTAAATGTATCTTGATTTAAGAATGTTTAGGGGAAATTCATGCATCTCAGGAGCCAAGAAGAAATTCCCCTTAAATGATCAATGAAAGAATCAAAACTCCCCTCAACCGTCTTTAAATCTTCATCTTACAGAGATTGCGTGGGCCGCGAACAGCTGCCGATACGCCTGGTTTCCCGAGCACACCTGCGGCCGCTGCTCATTGGCTGATTCGTGACGCTGCCAGGTAAAAATAGCATGTGAATTTGCACAGATAATCACTTGAAAGGCTTTATAATAGTGCTGTTGATATGGGCTATAAGCTTTGTCTAGATAACATCTCAGCTTAAAACTCACCGTTCATTCAATTCAAGCGCTCCAAACATGGAAACATATCCAGTTCTTCAACTTAAACCTGAAATTAACAATAATAATAGCTGTCAAAATCTCATCTGACTTCCTTATTCACAAACCCATTTCCATTCAGAGGTAAAATCTGAAGTGCTTCAACAAATATAGGCTATATTTGTGTATTTGTATAATTTATTTGTATGTTTCTTCTGATATAAACAAAGGAGAAACTGATACACAAAATAATGAAAAAATGTATATGATGCATTGTAAAGGGCATTAATTATTCCTTGTAATGCACCTTATTGTATGATCTCATTAATAATTGTAACCACAGTTATAAAACATTAATTGAACACTTTTAGAAAGAACAGTGCATTAAAACACATGACAAACAACCAACTTCAGATGTAACAAGAATTTTAGAATGCATTTTAACTTTAGTTACAATTATTTATGAAGAGTTATAATGCATTATGCAAGGTAAGTAAGGTAAGTATAATGCATTAAGTAAGACAAAATGGATGTCAAATAATGAGATGCTAAAGAAATAGAAATTATATTTTACTTGCGCTCGTAGTAAAGCAGCAGCAGATTCTCAATCTTAGAAGTTTGATCACATTCAGAAAAGTCATGATTCACAGGTACTAATAATGTTAAATGTGCACTTATATTTAAAGGTTTGGGGTCAGTAAGATTTTAATACTTTTATTCATCAAGGACGCAAAAGTGACAGTTGATCAAAAGCAAACAGCAGAAATCATGTTGTTTTGAACTTTATATTCATTTAAGAACAACAAAAACATGAACTGTTTTCAACACTGATAATGTAAGGCTCCAGCTTGTAATGACTCTCCCTGCCTCTAGTTGGCACTGAGCTGTAATGACTCTCCTAGCCACTAGGTGGCCCCAGCTTCTGTAAAATTAATTGTTGCCACTCATTTGTATTTGATTTCTCCCATCTGTGGGGTTCATTAGCTTGTTTGTGTTGGCCTATTTAAGCAAGCCTCTTTCTTTCAGTTGTGATCAGTCTTGAGCCTACTATGCTTGTATTGTCCTTGCCAAGAAAGCTAAGTCTGTTGTATTTTTGGATTTGCCTTTTTCTCACCCTTTGTTTCTTTGATTTTTTTCTCTGGAAGCTCGGCTTCCTTTTTGTTGCACTTTTAAACTTGGACTCTTCAGTAAAAACACCTTTTGTTCAGTCATCTAAGTCTGCAAGTTATTCTTCTGCCATTGGGTCCATCTGCTGTTTGTCATCCACAATACACTCTCAGAAAAAAAGGTACGAAAGCTGTCACTGGGGCTGTACCTTTTTAAAAGGTACATTTTTGTACCTAAAGGGTGCATATTGGTACCTTAACAAATTAGTACCTAAAAGGAACAAAAGTGTACCTTTTGAAAAGGTACAGCCCCAGTGACAGCTTTCGTACCTTTTTTTCTGAGAGTGTAGCTCAGTGGTAAAGAAGCAGTTCAGATGACTTGAAGACCAGAGTTCAATCCCAGCCTCAGACATCCATCACAGCAAGACTAAACATTGGAAGTGGACCCAGCGGAAGATGCCACACTTACCTCCAATGTTGATCGTATTCTAGCTGCACTGTCTGGCCAAGCTTCCACCATTCACAGACATGAGCAGATCCTATCTGAGATCCTACGATGCTTAAGTAAGCAGACTGCATCTCAAGCCTCTCCAGTTTTAACCAGCTGACAGACCCACACCTCCATTGACTGGCCTTCTGCCTGAGTCGAGACTGCCAGCACCAGAGAGATATGACGGAAATCCTGAGAGATGTCAAGGCTTTATCACTCAGTGTACTCTGGCATTCAGATTACAACCTAACAGCTTTCCCACTGAGAACAGCAAAGTGGCACACATCATCTCTCTCCTCACCGGAAAGGTGCTGGACTGGGCTACGGCTTTGTGGGAACAAAATTCCCTGCTTACTGACAGTTGTGACCTGTTTGTTGCAGAAATGAGGAGGTTGACCACAGGCTGCTTCAGATATCTCAAGGGACAAGGAGTGTGGCAGAGTTTGCAATATAGTTCCGCACATTAGCCTCAGAGAGCGGTTGGGACCAACGAGCCGAGCCCTGAGAGCAACGTTTCACTGTGCCCTGTCCCCTGAACTGAAAGATGAACTGGCCTTCCGAAACCCGGCTCCTGACCTTGAATCCCTTATTGACATTGCCATCAGGGTGGACAACCGCATTCGAGAGCGCAGACGGGAACGCCGTGGGAAGGTCAGGCTGTCTGAGCCCCAAGTTTCTAGCAGTGCCATTGAATCCCCTTCCACTTCCCATGAATTTTGAGGAACCCATGCAGTTGGGAAGGGCCAGACTGTCGCAAGCCGAACCACGCATGAGGGGGAAATGCTGTTTGTACTGTGGAAAGCCAGACCACTTCAGGTCCAACTGTCCCAAGTTGACGGGAAAAGACAACTCTCGTCCAGGAAGAGGGAGGCTGGGACAAGAGTAATCACCTTTCCCCAACCAGCAGCTTCTGGGGGTTTCACTCGACTTTTTCCCCCTCTCTGCCCCAGAAAGAGCTGCCATGAAGGAATATATCAATGATGCTCTTAACAGCGGATTCAACCGTCCATCTACATCGCCGGCAGGGGCTGGCTTCTTTTTTGTGGGGAAGAAGGATGGCGGTCTTCGGCCTTGCATTGATTACCGGGTTCTAAAACGCATCACTAATGACCACGGCCTTCGAACTCTTACAAGGGGCGACCATTTTCACAAAGGTAGACCTTCGAAATGCCAACCACCTTGCTAGGATACGAGAAGGAGATGAGTGGAAGACGGCTTTTAACACTACAAATGGCCACTATGAGTATCAGGTAATGCCCTTTGGGCTAGTCAATACTCCGTTTTTCAGGCACTTATTAATGATGTAGTAAGTGATATGCTAAACAAGTTTGTATTTGTTTATCTTGATGACATTCTCATCTTCTCTCGTTGTTATCAAGAGCATGTCCAACATGTCTGACTGGTGTCGATGTACATGGCGGAGAGCACGAGCAGCCCTGCTAAGAGCCACTCAACAGCAGCAGAGGTATGCAAACCAGCACCGTAGAATTGGACCATCACTCAGACCAGGACAGATAGTGTGGCTGTCAACTAGGGATCTCCCTCTGCACGCTGAGTCACGGAAACTAGCACCTCGCTTCGTCGGCCCTTCAAAGTCCTCAAAAGGATCAACCCAGTGTCCTACCGTCTTCTTCTACCATGCATAATCATCCCACATTTCACGTCTCCTGTTTGAAACCTGTTGCCTGTTCTCCTTTGTCCCCAGCCAGGAAAACCCCTCCAGTACCTCACATCATTGGTGGTGAGCCAGCCTACACAGTGCACCAACTGGTCCGTGGGAAGACCCAGTATCTTGTGGATTGGGAGGGTTATGGCCCGGAGGAGCGGTCTTGGGTGCCAGCTCGAGATCCTAGACCCAAATCTCATCAGGGAGTTCCACCGCCATAAGCAGCTAGGAGAACGTTTGGAGCCGTTCCTCGAGGAGGGGCTCTGTAAGGCTCCAGCTTGTAATGACTCTCCTAGCCACTAGGTGGCCCCAGCTTCTGTAAGATTCATTGTTGCCACTCATTAGTATTTGATTTCTCCCATCTGTGGGGTTCATTAGCTTGTTTGTGTTGGCCTATTTAAGCAAGCCTCTTTCTTTCAGTTGTATTCAGTCTTGAGCCTACTATGCTTGTATTGTCCTTGCCAAGAAAGCTAGGTCTGTTGTATTTTTGTATTTGCCTTTTTCTCACCCTTTGTTTCTTTGATTTTTTCTCTGGAAGCTCGGCTTCCTTTTTGTTGTACTTTTAAACTTGGACTCTCGCTCAGTGGTAAAGAAGCAGTTCATTTGACTTGAAGACCAGAGTTCAATCCCAGCCTCAGACACCCATCACAGATAATAATCATAAACGTTTCTTAAACATCAAATCATCATATTAGAGTGATTTCTGAAGGATCATGTGACACTGAAGACTGGAGTAATGATGCTGACAATTCAGCTTTGATCACAGGAATAAATTACTTTACGAGGCTATATAGTCACATAGAAAACAGCTGTTTTACATTTTAATAATATTTCACTGTTATTACTGTATTTTTGATCAAATAAACATCTTTGGTGAGCAGAAGAGACTCTTTTAGAAATCTTTTGAGCGGAGAAAAATGCTCTCATGAAAGGCTTATATCAGCGGATTAAAATGACCATAAACAGAATGATTTGATTCGGTTGATGGGGTTACACAAATGCAAAAGATATTGCACGGGTTATGAGCCCTTTGGAGGAAAATGAAGCGAAGCAAAGCTCCTGTCGTGCGAGGTCACATCACACTACCCAAACACACTACCAAAACTTTGCTGCGCTTCGATAAACACAACACACGCAGGTCTCTTCTTGTATCTTGTTGATTCTTTGACATGTTATTTTTTGCATCTTGGCTGGAGTTAATCACACACTTTCCTCCTTCATGACAGCTACTTGGACACTGTTCGCGTGGATTCTGCGGTGTGTGTGTGTGTGTGTGTGTAGCCGATGTTACGAGTCGCGACATGCGTGAGAGGACCTGTCATTAAAACGTTTCCCTTTCTACCTTTATATAAACACCATCATTCTGTCATTTAGGAACAGGCAAAGAAGGTAATTTGAGCCCTGCAGTCGTTCATAAAACAAATATCTGTCCTTACAAGCTTGTCGGAGAAATGCATCTGATGCCAGTCGCCCTCCTCCGACCGAATATACATGCTGGATAATTCTGGGTTTTTTTTGCTAAAATGTAAACTCTGAAAAAAAAAGTCAGAAGTGTGAGATAAAATGTCGCAATTACCTTTTTTGTTTTCCCTAGCGGAGACAAAAAAAAAACTAAATTCCAAGTTGGAAAATAGTCATTGAGAGTATGTTACTGAATAAGTTGGAGCAGTTTGTTCTGACCTCTGACAGCCAGTTTGGTTTTAAACCTAAACATGGCACAGATATGTGTATCTTTGCTCTAAAGGAGATTTTAGATTTGTATAACAGGCATAACTCCACAATTTTTATGTGTTTTATTGATGCCTCTAAAGCCTTTGATCGTGTAAATCATGAAAAATAATTTTACAAGTTACACAACTAGTGAGACTAGTTCTAGTGAGAATTCAGTTTTTTTGGTATGCTCATCAGTCAATGTGTGTAAAATGGGGTAACTCTGTGTCTGTGGTTTCAGTGTATTCAATGGAGTTAGACAGGGAAGCATTTTGTCTCCCTTTCTTTTTAATGTTTATATGGATGATTTATCGAAGCTGCTAAACGGCTGTGCAACAGGTTGTATGGTTGGTAACACGATCATCAACCACTTGATGTACGCGGACGATTTGGTGATTTTTTATCTGGGCCTTCAACAGTTGCTGAGGGTTTGCTCTCAATATTGCTCAGACTTTGGCATTGTATGCAATGCAAAGAAGAGTAATATTATGATTGTTAGGAGTAGGGAGGACAGGAAACTGTCTGCTAGTCTCCTTAAAGTCTGTGATGAGGCTAAATACTTAGGACACTATATAACTGATGACCTGTCAGATGATAGGGACATTCACAGACAGTGATCAGGATCTGTGAAGACTACACTTTTTAAAGCATTCTTGTGTAAACTGCCCAATTGTGGCGTCGCTACAGAAAGAGCAGTAATAAAACATGCAATAGCATGTACAGATGTATGTGTGGGTTATCTGACTCAGTAAATGGTATAATTTTAACACTGACGAACCCAACACTAAGTTCAGTCAGGTTTTTCTCCAGTATGTGGAACCATTGGCGTTTTAGCCTATATGTAAATCTGTGATATTGTGGATTCTGTCTGATTTTTGTTTCTTTTTGTATTTGTATTGGTATGTTTTATTGTTTGTGTTTTTTGGACCACGTGTGTCCTGAATAAAGCTTTGATGATGATGATGATCATGAATAATGATGTGCACCAATAAATCAAATTTTATGATGGCCAGGATGCCGGGGTTACACCCCTACTCTTTCGAAAGACATCCTGGGATTTTTAATGACCACAGAGAGTCAGGACCTCGGTTTTACGTCTCATCCGAAGGACGGATGCACTTTTATGATGGATAGATGCACTTTTATCATGGATAGATGCACTTTTATGATGGATAGATGCACTTTTATGATGGACGGAAGCACTTTTATGATGATAGATGCACTTTTCGCAACTCTGTCGCATCTCTCCGCCGCTCTGCCTCCCGCTCACACACACACTGCCCCGGCGTCGCCCTTCCACTCACGTCACTTTTTTTAAATCACC
>CM040798.1:44767406-44787406 GCA_022829025.1 Squalius cephalus
GTGCTGCGTAACACGAGAATGAACCTCATTGGTTCTCGCTGAAGCTCAAACGTGCTGCGTAACACGAGAATGAACCTCATTGGTTCTTGCTGAAGCTCAAACGTGCTGTGTAACACGAGAATGAACCTCATTGGTTCTTGCTGAAGATCAAACGTGCTGCGTAACACTAGAATGAACCTCATTGGTTCTTGCTGAAGCTCAAACGTGCTGCGTAACACGAGAATGAACCTCATTGGTTCTTACTGAAGATCAAACGTGCTGCGTAACACGAGAATAAACCTCATTGGTTCTTGCAGAAGATCAAACGTGCTGCGTAACACGAGAATGAACCTCATTGGTTCTCGCTGAAGATCAAACGTGCTGCGTAACACGAGAATGAACCTCATTGGTTCTTGCTGAAGCTCAAACGTGCTGCGTAACACGAGAATGAACCTCATTGGTTCTCGCTGAAGCTCAAACGTGCTGCGTAACACGAAAATGAACCTCATTGGTTCTTGCTGAAGCTCAAACGTGCTGCGTAACACGAGAATGAACCTCATTGGTTCTTGCTGAAGCTCAAACGTGCTGCGTAACACTAGAATGAACCTCATTGGTTCTCGCTGAAGCTCAAACGTGCTGCGTAACACTAGAATGAACCTCATTGGTTCTTGCAGAAGATAAAACGTGCTGCGTAACACGAGAATGAACCTCATTGGTTCTCGCTGAAGCTCAAACGTGCTGCGTAACACTAGAATGAACCTCATTGGTTCTCGCTGAAGCTCAAACGTGCTGTGTAACACGAGAATGAACCTCATTGGTTCTTGCTGAAGCTCAAACCTGCTGCGTAACACGAGAATGAACCTCATTGGTTCTTGCTGAAGCTCAAACGTGCTGCGTAACACGAGAATGAACCTCATTGGTTCTTGCTGAAGCTCAAACGTGCTGCGTAACACTAGAATGATCCTCATTGGTTCTTGCAGAAGATAAAACGTGCTGCGTAACACGAGAATGAACCTCATTGGTTCTCGCTGAAGCTCAAACGTGCTGCGTAACACTAGAATGATCCTCATTGGTTCTTGCAGAAGATAAAACGTGCTGCGTAACACTAGAATGAACCTCATTGGTTCTTGCAGAAGCTCAAACGTGCTACGTAACACTAGAATGATCATCATTGGTTCTTGCTGAAACTCAAACGTGCTGCGTAACACTAGAATGATCCTCATTGGTTCTTGCAGAAGATAAAACGTGCTGCGTAACACTAGAATGAACCTCATTGGTTCTTGCAGAAGCTCAAACGTGCTGCGTAACACGAGAATGAACCACATTGGTTCTTGCTGAAGCTCAAACGTGTTGCGTAACACGAGAATGAACCTCATTGGTTCTTGCTGAAGATCAAACGTGCTGCGTAACACTAGAATGAACCTCATTGGTTCTTGCAGAAGCTCAAACGTGCTGCGTAACACGAGAATGAACCACATTGGTTCTTGCTGAAGCTCAAACGTGCTGCGTAACACGAGAATGAACCTCATTGGTTCTCGCTGAAGCTCAAACGTGCTGCGTAACACGAGAATGAACCTCATTGGTTCTTGCTGAAGCTCAAACGTGCTGCGTAACACGAGAATGAACCTCATTGGTTCTCGCTGAAGCTCAAACGTGCTGTGTAACACGAGAATGAACCTCATTGGTTCTTGCTGAAGATCAAACGTGCTGCGTAACACTAGAATGAACCTCATTGGTTCTTGCTGAAGCTCAAACGTGCTGCGTAACACGAGAATGAACCTCATTGGTTCTTACTGAAGATCAAACGTGCTGCGTAACACGAGAATAAACCTCATTGGTTCTTGCAGAAGATCAAACGTGCTGCGTAAAACGAGAATGAACCTCATTGGTTCTCGCTGAAGATCAAACGTGCTGCGTAACACGAGAATGAACCTCATTGGTTCTTGCTGAAGCTCAAACGTGCTGCGTAACACGAAAATGAACCTCATTGGTTCTTGCTGAAGCTCAAACGTGCTGCGTAACACGAGAATGAACCTCATTGGTTCTTGCTGAAGCTCAAACGTGCTGCGTAACACTAGAATGATCCTCATTGGTTCTTGCAGAAGATAAAACGTGCTGCGTAACACGAGAATGAACCTCATTGGTTCTCGCTGAAGCTCAAACGTGCTGCGTAACACTAGAATGAACCTCATTGGTTCTCGCTGAAGCTCAAACGTGCTGTGTAACACGAGAATGAACCTCATTGATTCTTGCTGAAGCTCAAACCTGCTGCGTAACACGAGAATGAACCTCATTGGTTCTTGCTGAAGCTCAAACGTGCTGCGTAACACGAGAATGAACCTCATTGGTTCTTGCTGAAGCTCAAACGTGCTGCGTAACACTAGAATGATCCTCATTGGTTCTTGCAGAAGATAAAACGTGCTGCGTAACACGAGAATGAACCTCATTGGTTCTCGCTGAAGCTCAAACGTGCTGCGTAACACTAGAATGATCCTCATTGGTTCTTGCAGAAGATAAAACGTGCTGCGTAACACTAGAATGAACCTCATTGGTTCTTGCAGAAGCTCAAACGTGCTGCGTAACACTAGAATGATCATCATTGGTTCTTGCTGAAACTCAAACGTGCTGCGTAACACTAGAATGATCCTCATTGGTTCTTGCAGAAGATAAAACGTGCTGCGTAACACTAGAATGAACCTCATTGGTTCTTGCAGAAGCTCAAACGTGCTGCGTAACACGAGAATGAACCACATTGGTTCTTGCTGAAGCTCAAACGTGCTGCGTAACACGAGAATGAACCTCATTGGTTCTTGCTGAAGATCAAACGTGCTGCGTAACACTAGAATGAACCTCATTGGTTCTTGCAGAAGCTCAAACGTGCTGCGTAACACGAGAATGAACCACATTGGTTCTTGCTGAAGCTCAAACGTGCTGCGTAACACGAGAATGAACCACATTGGTTCTCGCTGAAGCTCAAACGTGCTGCGTAACACGAGAATGAACCACATTGGTTCTCGCTGAAGCTCAAACGTGCTGCGTAACACGAGAATGAACCACATTGGTTCTCGCTGAAGCTCAAACGTGCTGCGTAACACTAGAATGAACCTCATTGGTTCTTGCTGAAGATCAAACGTGCTGCATAACACTAGAATGAACCTCATTGGTTCTTGGTGAAGATCAAACGTGCTGCGTAACACTAGAATGATCCTCATTGGTTCTCGCTGAAGCTCAAACGTGCTAAGTAACACTAGAATGAACCTCATTGGTTCTTGCTGAAGATCAAACGTGCTGTGTAACACTAGAATGAACCTCATTGGTTCTTGCTGAAGATCAAACGTGCTGCGTAAAACTAGAATGAACCTCATTGGTTCTCGCTGAAGCTCAAACGTGCTAAGTAACACTAGAATGAACCTCATTGGTTCTTGCTGAAGCTCAAACGTGCTGTGTAATACTAGAATGAACCTCATTGGTTCTTGCAAAAGCTCAAACGTGCTGCGTAACACTAGAATGAACCTCATTGGTTCTTGCTGAAGATCAAACGTGCTGCGTAACACTAGAATGATCCTCATTGGTTCTTGCTGAAGCTCAAATGTGCTGTGTAACACTAGAATGAACCTCATTGGTTCTTGCTGAAGATCAAACGTGCTGCGTAACACTAGAATGAACCTCATTGGTTCTTGCTGAAGCTCAAACGTGCTGCGTAACACTAGAATGAACCTCATTGGTTCTTGCTGAAGCTCAAACGTGCTGTGTAACACGAGAATGAACCTCATTGGTTCTTGCTGAAGCTCAAACGTGCTGCGTAACACTAGAATGATCCTCATTGGTTCTTGCAGAAGATAAAACATGCTGCGTAACACTAGAATGAACCTCATTGGTTCTTGCTGAAGCTCAAACGTGCTGTGTAACACGAGAATGAACCTCATTGGTTCTCGCTGAAGCTCAAACGTGCTGCGTAACACTAGAATGATCCTCATTGGTTCTTGCAGAAGATAAAACATGCTGCGTAACACTAGAATGAACCTCATTGGTTCTTGCTGAAGCTCAAACGTGCTGCGTAACACTAGAATGAACCTCATTGGTTCTCGCTGAAGCTCAAACGTGCTGCGTAACACTAGAATGATCCTCATTGGTTCTTGCAGAAGATAAAACGTGCTGCGTAACACTAGAATGAACCTCATTGGTTCTTGCTGAAGCTCAAACGTGCTGCGTAACACTAGAATGAACCTCATTGGTTCTCGCTGAAGCTCAAACGTGCTGCGTAACACTAGAATGATCCTCATTGGTTCTTGCAGAAGATAAAACGTGCTGCGTAACACTAGAATGAACCTCATTGGTTCTTGCTGAAGCTCAAACGTGCTGCATAACACGAGAATGAACCTCATTGGTTCTTGCTGAAGCTCAAACGTGCTGCGTAACACTAGAATGATCCTCATTGGTTCTTGCTGAAGCTCAAACGTGCTGCGTAACACGAGAATGAACCTCATTGGTTCTTGCTGAAGCTCAAACGTGCTGTGTAACACGAGAATGAACCTCATTGGTTCTCGCAGAAGCTCAAACATGCTGCGTAACACTAGAATGAACCTCATTGGTTCTTGCTGAAGCTCAAACGTGCTATGTAACACGAGAATGAACCTCATTGGTTCTTGCTGAAGCACAAACGTGCTGCGTAACACGAGAATGAACCTCATTGGTTCTTGCTGAAGATCAAACGTGCTGTGTAACACGAGAATGAACCTCATTGGTTCTTGCTGAAGCTCAAATGTGCTGCGTAACACTAGAATGAACCTCATTGGTTCTTGCTGAAGATCAAACGTGCTGTGTAACACGAGAATGAACCTCATTGGCTCTTGCTGAAGCTCAAACGTGCTGCGTAACACGAAAATGAACCTCATTGGTTCTTGCTGAAGCTCAAACGTGCTGCGTAACACAAGAATGATCCTCATTGGCTCTTGCTGAAGATCAAACGTGCTGCGTAACACTAGGATGAACCTCATTGGTTCTTGCTGAAGATCAAACGTGCTGCGTAACACTAGAATGATCCTCATTGGTTCTTGCTGAAGCTCAAACGTGCTGCGTAACACTAGAATTAACCTCATTGGTTCTTGCTGAAGCTCAAACGTGCTGTGTAACATGAGAATGAACCTCATTGGTTCTTGCTGAAGATCAAACGTGCTGTGTAACACGAGAATGAACCTCATTGGTTCTCGCAGAAGCTCAAACGTGCTGCGTAACACTAGAATGAACCTCATTGGTTCTTGCTGAAGCTCAAACGTGCTATGTAACACGAGAATGAACCTCATTGGTTCTTGCTGAAGCTCAAACGTGCTGCGTAACACTAGAATTAACCTCATTGGTTCTTGCTGAAGCTCAAACGTGCTGTGTAACACTAGAATGAACCTCATTGGTTCTTGCAAAAGCTCAAACGTGCTGCGTAACACTAGAATGAACCTCATTGGTTCTTGCTGAAGATCAAACGTGCTGCGTAACACTAGAATGATCCTCATTGGTTCTTGCTGAAGCTCAAATGTGCTGTGTAACACTAGAATGAACCTCATTGGTTCTTGCTGAAGATCAAACGTGCTGCGTAACACTAGAATGAACCTCATTGGTTCTTGCTGAAGCTCAAACGTGCTGCGTAATACTAGAATGAACCTCATTGGTTCTTGCTGAAGCTCAAACGTGCTGTGTAACACGAGAATGAACCTCATTGGTTCTTGCTGAAGCTCAAACGTGCTGCGTAACACTAGAATGATCCTCATTGGTTCTTGCAGAAGATAAAACATGCTGCGTAACACTAGAATGAACCTCATTGGTTCTTGCTGAAGCTCAAACGTGCTGTGTAACACGAGAATGAACCTCATTGGTTCTCGCTGAAGCTCAAACGTGCTGCGTAACACTAGAATGATCCTCATTGGTTCTTGCAGAAGATAAAACGTGCTGTGTAACACGAGAATGAACCTCATTGGTTCTTGCTGAAGCTCAAACGTGCTGCGTAACACGAGAATGAACCTCATTGGTTCTTGCTGAAGATCAAACGTGCTGCGTAACACTAGAATGAACCTCATTGGTTCTCGCTGAAGCTCAAACGTGCTGCGTAACACTAGAATGATCCTCATTGGTTCTTGCAGAAGATAAAACGTGCTGCGTAACACTAGAATGAACCTCATTGGTTCTTGCTGAAGCTCAAACGTGCTGCGTAACACTAGAATGATCCTCATTGGTTCTTGCAGAAGATAAAACGTGCTGTGTAACACGAGAATGAACCTCATTGGTTCTTGCTGAAGCTCAAACGTGCTGCGTAACACTAGAATGAACCTCATTGGTTCTTGCTGAAGATCAAACGTGCTGCGTAACACTAGAATGAACCTCATTGGTTCTTGCTGAAGCTCAAACGTGCTGCGTAACACTAGAATGAACCTCATTGGTTCTCGCTGAAGCTCAAACGTGCTGCGTAACACTAGAATGATCCTCATTGGTTCTTGCAGAAGATAAAACGTGCTGCGTAACACTAGAATGAACCTCATTGGTTCTTGCTGAAGCTCAAACGTGCTGCGTAACACTAGAATGAACCTCATTGGTTCTCGCTGAAGCTCAAACGTGCTGCGTAACACTAGAATGATCCTCATTGGTTCTTGCAGAAGATAAAACGTGCTGCGTAACACGAGAATGAACCTCATTGGTTCTCGCTGAAGCTCAAACGTGCTGCGTAACACAAGAATGATCCTCATTGGTTCTTGCTGAAGCTCAAACGTGCTGTGTAACACTAGAATGATCCTCATTGGTTCTCGCTGAAGCTCAAACGTGCTGTGTAACATGAGAATGATCCTCATTGGTTCTTGCTGAAGCTCAAACGTGCTGTGTAACACTAGAATGATCCTCATTGGTTCTTGCCGAAGCTCAAACGTGCTGTGTAACATGAGAATGATCCTCATTGGTTCTTGCTGAAGCACAAACGTGCTGCGTAACACGAGAATGAACCTCATTGGTTCTTGCTGAAGCTCAAACGTGCTGCGTAACACGAGAATGAACCTCATTGGTTCTTGCTCGTCAAGTAAACATGCTTGAAGCTTCTGTTCACCACAACTGTTGTGTTTGTTGATGAATGTGTGAATAAAAACCTAAATTCATTCTGTTCATCATATAAAGTTATCGGGTCTCTTCAGAAAATTGGATTAAACCGCTCAAATCATATGGATTAGTTTTACGATCTCTTTATTAAGTTTTTGAAGTGGTAGTTGCGTAGTTGTCAATGGAGGGACAGAAAGCTCTAAGATTTCATCAAAAATACATTTACTTGTGTTCCGAAGATGAATGAAAGACTTATGGGTTTGGACCAACATGAGGGTGAGTAATTAATGACAGAATTTTCATTTTTGGGTGAACTAACCCTGAACATATCTGAGCTTTGAAAGAGCACCATCTGAGCACTACATGTTTCCTCTGAGCTTAACTGATCTCAACTGCATGATTTCTTATTTCATTGCAAAATGTAACTATATTATCAATTGTCCAGCTCTAATCTGCTAAATGCAACAATAAGGCATGAAGAAAATAAATTACCATAAACATTGACATCAATGAAAAACACTATAGAAATACTGTTAAGGTACTATTTTGTTGATCTTGCACCGGGAATCACTGAATTAGAAAATGTTGAGCATCAATACATAAATAAATATTTTTTTATATATTGAATAAATAATTATTTTAGTTATATATAGTTATTTATATATATAGTTATTTATAGTTAATATATAGTTACTATAATTTATGCATAGTTGTTTACAATAAATGGCTTCTCTAAATGCATTAAAGTTTCGTGTTGTGGTTTCATGTTGAAGTTACATAAACCTGAACAATAGTTGAGTAGAAGTATGCGGTCGGTCTGCATGCTGTGAACTCCAGTGGACTTCTCACGCTCTCCTCTAGAGGAACACCGGTGTCATGAACACGCAGAACATTAAGTAGTGACTAGTTATTAAATAGGCCGTTTGTTTATTAAAGCTTCAAACGGATTAGTTTACTCCTGATGGTGTCTGTAAGAAAGTCCTATAAAATATATAATGTTCAACTCATTCAGAGGAGTGTGTTCATAACTCAAGATAGATGAGAAAGTAGTACACATACTATCCTATATTGCAAAAAGCAAAATAAGATTGAAGGGAAATTACATTTACTGAGGCTATATTAATTTTTCCGTTTTTCTTATGCTTTCAGCACGTTGAGCCAAAATGACGCAACAGTTGATTTTTAATCTCTAGTGATTCTCTGAACATTAGCTTGAACAGCTTTAGTTTGGCTCCACCTGCAGGATAACACAGCGTGTTACAGCCTGGATGATTTAATTCTGCACACTGCAGACAACAAAAAACACAACTACACTCATAATTCTTTGAGAAGATGTTTCTGGTAATCTTGAATCAGAATAACTTCCTCTCGCAGCATCTCTTCTCTTCTCTGATGATGTGGGCGGGGCAACCTGTCACTCACATGAGATCAGCCAATAGCAAACCACAACCATCCAATCAATTCCCCACAAACACAATCAAGCCCCGCCCACATTTGTTCTTGTTCGAGAAGCGATTCACTAAATGGTTCAATACTAAGAAAAAACGAGCACAACTTCCGTTTCCTGTCGACTTTAACTAATTCATATGTTAAGTTATATATTTTTTATTAATATAGGCTACTTTATTGTTATATAAATTCATTAATTTATTAATTAATTAAATAAAGATATTAAAATTAAAATAAGAATAGCGAAATAGCTTTTGTGTTTCATATAACCTAATTTCAACTCTGATCCTCTTTGGTTGTTCAAAATAAGGCATGTTATTGTATGTTGCCAGCAGACATATTCAAATACGAGGCATCATGATCAATTAATTGTGATTTACACATAATAAGGCAGATTACATTACAGTTCGACCTAAAGCCCACTGTACAGAACGTGTTCCAGAGAGTGTCTTTACCTTCAAACAACTCCAGAACAAACTCGTGATTCATCTCCAAAACAGTTCGGGATAAACTTACAGAAATATAAACAAGTAGGTTCCATCATCATCCTCTCATAGCGAAGTCTTCTCACAGTTCACTGATTTCAGAAACCTCTCAAAGGTGCAATGAATTTTACCTTTATCACTGACGAGGTTCATATGGTACATAGAGGAATATTTTGCCGCGCGTTGAAGGTCAACATCATTTCCGGTCGAATAGTCAGCGCGCACTATTCGTGTTCGTGTTCGCGATACTCAACAGTTCCCTGTCTGTAAAATGCGTGTAACATTTTGAAAGAATTTTTTCACCTAAAATTGTACGCTCTTTTATTCTTTTTTCTTCTTCTTTTTTTTTTTTTTTTTTTTTGGAGCTTGACAATTTTGTAAATTGCAAGATTTAAAAGAAGTAATTTTCTATTTATTGAGGGCGCAATTATTTATTTTTCTGTAATTATTTAATGAATTTGTTTTTGTTTTTATCTTATTCTATAATATTTAATGTTTTATTTATGGTTATCAATGTTGTTAGTATCAGATCCAGTCCAGCAGGTGTCGCTGCGTGTTGTCCACCGTGTGACGCAGCAGTGAAGAAGACAGAGAAGACACGTGATGTTTGTGTTCATTACAGCTTGTGGAGGAAGATCTGTCAGGCTAGTTTGATTGTAATCGCACATGAGTTCCAGTCTGGGTAAGAAAACAACGATATCGATATCACTGTTTGATATTACTGTCGATGTTAAGGATTTGTAGTTTATTATTGAATGTATGTGTGCTGCTGTCTCTCTGACATTCGTGTGTGTGTGTGTGTGTATTAGATTTATGGGAAGCCGTTAAGGAAATAATTCATGTGTATTGTGTGAATATGGATTGGTTCACTGGTTGAATGTATGGTTTAATGACAAACGCATTGGTTTATAATACATTGGTATAACCAGATATATACTGGTTTAGATACATCGGTCTGATCAAGTGTACATGGGTTTGCTCCTTTATACACTGGTTTGTTCAAGTAAACATTGGGCTCCTCAAATGTGCATTGGTTTCCCCAACTATATATTGGTTTAGATACATCGGTTTCCTCAAGTATATATTGGTTTCTTCAGTTATACATTGGTTTGTATAGATATTGTTTTCATCAAGTATATTTTGGTTAGATACATTGGTTGGCTCGGGTATACATCGGTTTCCTCAACTATATATTGGTTTGGATACATTGGTTTCCTCAACTATATATTGGTTTAGATACATCGGTTTCCTCCACCTTATATTGGTTTGTATAGATATTGTTTTCTCAACTATATATTGGTTAGATACATTGTTTTCCTCAACTATATATTGGTTAGATACATTGGTTTCCTCAACTATATATTGGTTTGCATACATTGGTTTCCTCAACTATATATTGGTTTAGATACATTGGTTTCCTCAACTATATATTGGTTTAGATACATTGGTTTCCTCCACCTTATATTGGTTTGTATAGATATTGTTTTCTCAACTATATATTGGTTAGATACATTGTTTTCCTCAACTATATATTGGTTAGATACATTGGTTTCCTCAACTATATATTGGTTTGCATACATTGGTTTCCTCAACTATATATTGGTTTAGATACATCGGTTTCCTCAAGTATATATTGGTTTCTTCAGTTATACATTGGTTTGTATAGATATTGTTTTCATCAAGTATATTTTGGTTAGATACATTGGTTGGCTCGGGTATACATCGGTTTCCTCAACTATATATTGGTTTGGATACATTGGTTTCCTCAACTATATATTGGTTTGGATACATTGGTTTCCTCAACTATATGTTGGTTTGTATATATTGGTTTCCTTAACTATATATTGGTTTAGATACATTGGTTTCCTCAACTATATATTGGTTTCCTCAACTATATATTGGTTTAGATACATTGGTTTCCTCAACTATATATTGGTTTAGATACATCGGTTTCCTCAAATATATATGTTTAGATACATTGGTTTCCTCAACTATATATTGGTTTGTATATATCGGTTTCCTCAACTATATATTGGTTTGTATATATCGGTTTCCTCAACTATATATTGGTTTGTATATATAGGTTTCCTCAACAATATATTGGTTTAGCAGACTGATCTCATGAAATGGCGTATGTATGACACGCCAATTCGTATTTCCATTTTTGGCGTGTTATCAACACGCATAATCGCTTTTCAGCGTGTTTATCAACGCCGTTGATTACGTTGATTACTGTATATAAATATATATGACCTACCCCAACTGCGTCCCTAAACCTACCCATCACTCGGGTTAATACCATTTATGAGTGTTCCCCTACCATCCTAGGAAAAAAAATATTGCTCCCCAGATGTAGATATACATTTTCCTCCGTTTCGCTCGGACATTTAACGGCGTACACATACACGCGGAATTGCTCTGACGTTTAACGGCGTACACATACACGCGCGTGGACATACACGCGGAAAGCTCAAAATGCGTATAAATAACACGCCACTTGACTTGAAAGTGGCGTGTATGTTTACACAAAGTCATGATGTCATGTTGCGTTTAGATACATTGGTTTCCTCAACTATATATTGGTTTAGATACATTGGTTTCCTCAACTATATATTGGTTTAGATACATTCGTTTCCTCAACTATATATTGGTTTGTATACATTGGTTTCCTCAACTATATATTGGTTTAGATACATTGGTTGGCTCATACATTGGTTTAGATACATTAAAGTTTTTTAATTTATACATTGGTTTGTCAAAATACATGTTGTTGGCTTAAATGTAAATTGGTAAGAACACATTGGTTTGCTGGTGAGTTGATGGGGTTATCACAACTGTTTTCTACATGTCAAAATATTATTTTATTACATTAAACAAGAGGTATAACTAAAAGAGTGTATAGAGTGCACATAATTTGATTAAGTATTTTAATTAATATACACTCCTTAACATATTGATTCATCCAAAGTGTATTTCCTTGAGTGATTTCTTTGTTACTCATGTGAAATTGTGGGGGTATTTCATACTGGGTTAGTCGTACACAGTAATAAATTAACAACACAGACACAAAGAAGAAGTAGGAGTTTAATAAAAACATTTTTGATCAGGCCTGTTGATTTTTATTATAATTAAAGCATTTGTATATTCTGACAGTTTCTTCAAAGATATGCACATAGTGTGCTGGTTTTATGCATTCATGACCAAAAAATATATATATATAATTGAATTATATATGTTAAAAATATTTTTATGAGTATTTGAGATGTTTCTTCCTATGAGCATTGGAGGAAGATTGCACAACTGGATAATTTGAGCTAACAATTATGCCGGATACGATAAAATACAGTATATCCAAAATATAAGTAATAGCAGACAATTGAGGGAATTATAATAAATTCTAATTTTAAGCAATTGAGGAAATTATGATAAATTATATTTTTAAGCAAATACAAGCTAATAGGATGAACACATACTGAAAATTGAGGTTTTTTAATTGACAATAATTATGTCAGCTATGGATTATGAGTTTTTAAAGGAGGGGGGGGGTTGAGTACCCAAACGATCCTAGGAGCTATGTTGTCCGGGGCTATATTGCCCCTGGTAGGGTCTCCCAAGGCAAACAGGTCCTAGGTGACAGGTCAGACTAAGAGTGGTTCATAAACCCTTTATGTTACAAGCAAAAACAAGGACTGTGACGTCGCTCAGCATGGCACAGCCGGGGCCCCACCCTGGAGCCAGGCCCGGGGTTGGAGCGCCTGGTAGCCGGGCCTCTCCCCATGGGGCCCAGCCGGGCTCAGTCCGAAGGAGTGACGTGGGGCCGCTCTGGGACTGTAAGGGGCATAGTGGATCGGGCAGCAGTCGAAGGCGGGGGCCCCGACAACCCGATCCCTGGACACGGAAACTAGCTTTAGGGATGTGGAACATCACCTCACTGGTGGGGAAGGAGCCTGAGAGTGTGCGTGAGGTTGAGAGGTACCAACTAGAGATAGTCGGGCTCACCTTCACACACAGCTTGGGCTCTGGAACCACACTCCTTGAGAGAGGATGGACTCTCTACCACTCTGGAGTTGCCCACAGAGCTGTGGCCGTAAGGTCTCCGGTGCCTGTCGAGGCGGCAATCCCCGAATCCGGTGGTGGACGCCGGAAGTAAGGGATGCCGTCAAGCTGAAGAAGGAGTCCTATCAGGCCTGGCTGGCTTGTGGGACTCCTGAGGCAGCTGACGGGTACCGGCAGGCCAAGCGGACTGCAGCCCGGGTGGTTGGGGAGGAAAAAAATCTGGCCTGGGAGGAGTTCAGTGAGGTCATGGAGAAGGACTACCAGTTGGCCTTGAAGAGATTCTTGCAAACCATCCGGCGCCTCAGGAGGGGGAAGCAGTGCCCTACCAACACTGTTTACAGTGGAAGTGGGCAGCTGTTGATCTCAACTAGGGATGTCGTCGGACGGTGGAAGGAATACTTAGAGGATCTCCTCAATCCCACCGACACGTCTTCCATTGAGGAAGCAGAGGCCGAGGGCTTGGAGGTGGACTCGTCCATCACCCAAGCTAAAGTCACCGAGGTAGTCAAGAAGCTGGATGTTGTCAACATCTCTGGATGTTGTGGGGCTGTCTTGGCTGACACGCCTCTGCAACATTGCGTCGCGGTCGGGGATAGTACCTTTGGGCTGGCAGACCGGGGTGGTGGTCCCTCTTTTTAAGAAGGAGGACCGGAGGGTGTGATCCAACTACAGGGTACTGGAGAGGAGAATTTGGCCGATAGTAGAACCTCGGATTCAGGAGGAACAGTGCAGTTTTCGTCCCGGTCGTGGAACACTGGACCAGCTCTATACCCTCTCCAGGATACTGGAGGGTTCATGGGAGTTTGCCCAACCAATCAACATGTGCTTTGTGGATTTGGAGAAGGCATTCGACTGTGTCCCTCGTGGCATCCTGTGGAGGGTGCAACCAGAACAGGAGCTTGGTTTGCATTGCCGGCAGTAAGTCAGACTTGTTCCCAGTGCATGTTGGACTCCGGCAGGGCTGCCCTTTGTCACCGGTTCTGTTCATAATTTTTATGGACAGAATTTCTAGGCACAGCCAGGGGCCGGAGGGTGTCAGTTATGGGGACTACACGATTTTGTCTTTGCTTTTTGCGGATGATTTTGTCGTGTTGGCCCCATCAGACCAGGACCTTCAGCATGCGCTGGGATGGATTGCTGCCGAGTGTGAAGCGGCTGGGATGAGAATCAGCACCTCCAAACCCGAGGCCATGGTTCTCAGTCGGAAAAGGGTGGCTTGCCCACTTCAGGTTGGTGGAGAGTTCCTGCCTCAAGTGGAGGAGTTTAAGTATCTTGGGGTTTTGTTCACGAGTGAGGGAGGACGGAACGGGAGATTGACAGACGGATCGGTGCAGCTTCTGCAGTAATGCGGTCGATGTACCGGTCTGTCGTGTTGAAGAAGGAGCTGAGCTGCAAGGCGAAGCTCTCGATTTACCGGTCAGTCTACGTTCCTACTCTCACCTATGGTCATGAGCTGTGGGTCATGACCGAAAGGACAAGATCCCGGACACAGGCGGCCGAAATTAGCTTTCTTTGTAGGGTGGCTGGGCGATCCCTTAGAGATAGGGTGAGGAGCTCAGTCACTCAGGAGGAACTCAGAGTAGAGCCGCTGCTCCTCCACATCGAGAGAAGCCAACTGAGGTGGCTCGGGCATCTATTCCAGATGCCTCCTGGATGCCTTCCCGGGGAGGTGTTCTGGGCGTGTCCCACCAGGAGGAGATGCCGGGGAAGACTTAAGGATCTGCGCTGGAGGGATTATGTCTCCTGGCTGGCCTGGGAATGCCTCGGTGCCCCCCCGGAAGAGCTGAAGGAAGTGTCTAGGGAGAGGGAAGTCTGGGCATCTCTGCTTAGACTCCTGCCCCCGCGACCTGGCCCCAGATAAGCGGAAGAAGATGGATGGATGGAAAGACAATTCACTGGCACCCAACTCAACAGCTGGCAAACATCTTTAAAAAAAAAAAAAAAAAAAAAAAAAATTATATATATATATATATATATATATATATATATATACATACATACATACATACATACATACATATATATATATATATATATATATATATATATATATATATATATATATATATATATATATATATATATATATAATTTTTTTTTTTTTTTTTTTTTTTTTTTTATATATATCTAATTGCTCTTGAAAATGCATCACAAAAGTTACCTAGAGTTTATCCATACTTCCAAGGGATCTAAAGACAGTACCTGGCTGTACAATTTGACATTTCCCTTTGGCATAATGCTGCTTTTTATAATACTGATATGCAAAAACAACCCTTAGCCCATTTCTTCGTGTACTGTTTCCTGCAGGCCTGGTATGACATATGACCTCTCCTCTATATTCCTCAATTCTCAGTATGTGTTCATCCTATTAGCTTGTATTTGCTTAAAAATATAATTTATCGTAGGGCTGGGCGATTTAAATCGTGATATTGTTATGCGCATCTCGTCAGTAAAGCCGGTTCCTTGATTAGTAGTAAATCGCCATCACCTGCTTTCAGATGGAGCGGCATTTACTACAAAGAGCCGTAGTTAACTGACAAGCTGAGCCATATCGCATTAAAATCGCGGACGTATCGCCAGCGATAATTAATGCGATATGGCTCAGCTTGTCAGTTAACTACGGCTCTTTGTAGTAAATGCCGCTCCATCTGAAAGCAGGTGATGGCGATTTACTACTAATCAAGGAACCGGCTTTACTGACGAGATGCGCATAACAATCTCACGATTTAAATCGCCCAGCCCTAATTCATCATAATTTCCTCAATTGGTTAAAAATAAAATTTATTATAATTCCCTCAATTGTCTGCTATTACTTATATTTAGGATATACCGTATTTTATCGTATCCGCCATAATTGTTAGCTCAAATTATCCAGTTGTGCAATCTTCCTCCAATGCTCATAGGAAAAAACATCTCAAATACTCATAAAAGTATTTTTAACATATATAATTAAATTATATATATATATATATATATTTTTTTTTTATGGTCATGAATGCATAAAACCAGCACACTATGTGCATATCTTTGAAGAAACTGTCAGAATATACAAATGCTTTAATTATAATAAAAATCAACAGGCCTGATCAAAAATGTTTTTATTAAACTCCTACTTCTTCTTTGTGTCTGTGTTGTTAATTTATTACTGTGTACGACTAACTCAGTATGAAATACCCCCACAATTTCACATGAGTAACAAAGAAATCACTCTAAGAAATACAATTTGGATGAATCAATATTTTAAGGAGTGTATATTAATTAAAATACTTAAGCTAATGATGTGCACTCTATACACTCTTTTAGTTATACCTCTTGTTTAAATTAATAAAACAATATTTTGACATGTAGAAAACAGTTGTGATAACCCCATCAATTCACCAGCAAACTAATGTGTCCCCCAAAATCCAAATGTGCCCAATACACATTTGAGCCAACAACATGTATTTCGACAAACAAATGTATAAATAAACAAAGTTGAATGTATCTAAACCAATATATAGTTGAGGAAACCGATATTTACAAACCAATATATAGTTGAGGAAACTGACAAACCAATATATAGTTGAGGAAACCGATGCATCTAAACCAATATATAGTTGAGGAAACCGATGTATCTAAACCAATATATAGTTGAGGAAACCGATGTATCTAAACCAACATATAGTTGAGGAAACCGATATATACAAACCAATATATAGTTGAGGAAACTGACAAACCAATATATAGTTGAGGAAACCAATGTATCTAAACCAACATATAGTTGAGGAAACCGATGTATCTAAACCAATATATAGTTGAGGAAACCAATATATACAAACCAATATATAGTTGAGGAAACCAATGTATCTAAACCAATATATAGTTGTGGAAACCAATGTATCTAAACCAATATACAGTTGAGGAAACCAATATATACAAACCAATATATAGTTGAGGAAACCAATGTATCTAAAACAATATATAGTTGAGGAAACCAATGTATCTAAAACAATATATAGTTGAGGAAACCAATGTATCTAAACCAATATATAGTTGAGGAAACCGATGTATACAAACCAATATATAGTTGTGGAAACCAATGTATCTAAACCAATATATAGTTGTGGAAACCAATGTATCCAAACCAATATATAGTTGAGGAAACCAATGTATCTAAAACAATATATAGTTGAGGAAACCAATATATACAAACCAATATATAGTTGAGGAAACCAATGTATCTAAACCAATATATAGTTGTGGAAACCAATGTATCTAAACCAATATACAGTTGAGGAAACCAAAATTAGATTTTCTAATTTTATGACCAGCACCTGTAGTTGAGGAAACCAATGTATCTAAAACAATATATAGTTGAGGAAACCTATATATACAAACCAATATACAGTTGAGGAAACCAATGTATCTAAACCAATATATAGTTGAGGAAACCAATATATACAAACCAATATATAGTTGAGGAAACCAATGTATCTAAAACAATATATAGTTGAGGAAACCTATATATACAAACCAATATATAGTTGAGGAAACCTATATATACAAACCAATATACAGTTGAGGAAACCAATGTATCTAAACCAATATATAGTTGAGGAAACCAATATATACAAACCAATATATAGTTGAGGAAACCAATGTATCTAAAACAATATATAGTTGAGGAAACCAATGTATCTAAAACAATATATAGTTGAGGAAACCAATGTATCTAAAACAATATATAGTTGAGGAAACCGATGTATCTAAACCGATATATAGTTGTGGAAACCAATGTATCTAAACCAATATATAGTTGTGGAAACCAATGTATCCAAACCAATATATAGTTGAGGAAACCAATGTATCTAAAACAATATATAGTTGAGGAAACCAATATATACAAACCAATATATAGTTGAGGAAACCAATGTATCTAAACCAATATATAGTTGTGGAAACCAATGTATCTAAACCAATATATAGTTGAGGAAACCAATATATACAAACCAATATATAGTTGAGGAAACCAATGTATCTAAAACAATATATAGTTGAGGAAACCAATGTATCTAAAACAATATATAGTTGAGGAAACCAATGTATCTAAAACAATATATAGTTGAGGAAACCGATGTATCTAAACCGATATATAGTTGTGGAAACCAATGTATCTAAACCAATATATAGTTGTGGAAACCAATGTATCCAAACCAATATATAGTTGAGGAAACCAATGTATCTAAAACAATATATAGTTGAGGAAACCAATATATACAAACCAATATATAGTTGAGGAAACCAATGTATCTAAACCAATATATAGTTGTGGAAACCAATGTATCCAAACCAATATATAGTTGAGGAAACCAATGTATCTAAAACAATATATAGTTGAGGAAACCAATATATACAAACCAATATATAGTTGAGGAAACCAATGTATCCAAACCAATATATAGTTGAGGAAACCAATGTATCTAAAACAATATATAGTTGAGGAAACCAATGTATACAAACCAATATATAGTTGAGGAAACCTATATATACAAACCAATATACAGTTGAGGAAACCAATGTATCTAAACCAATATATAGTTGAGGAAACCAATATATACAAACCAATATATAGTTGAGGAAACCAATGTATCTAAACCAATATATAGTTGTGGAAACCAATGTATCTAAACCAATATACAGTTGAGGAAACCAATATATACAAACCAATATATAGTTGAGGAAACCAATGTATCTAAAACAATATATAGTTGAGGAAACCAATGTATCTAAACCATTATATAGTTGAGGAAACCGATGTATACAAACCAATATATAGTTGAGGAAACCGATGTATACAAACCAATATATAGTTGAGGAAATCAATGTATCTAAACCAATATATAGTTGAGGAAACCAATGTATCTAAACCAATATACAGTTGAGGAAACCAATATATACAAACCAATATATAGTTGAGGAAACCAATGTATCTAAAACAATATATAGTTGAGGAAACCAATATATACAAACCAATATATAGTTGAGGAAACCAATGTATCTAAACCAATATATAGTTGTGGAAACCAATGTATCTAAACCAATATACAGTTGAGGAAACCAATATATACAAACCAATATATAGTTGAGGAAACCAATGTATCTAAAACAATATATAGTTGAGGAAACCAATGTATCTAAACCATTATATAGTTGAGGAAACCGATGTATACAAACCAATATATAGTTGAGGAAACCAATGTATCTAAAACAATATATAGTTGAGGAAACCAATATATACAAACCAATATATAGTTGAGGAAACCAATGTATCTAAACCAATATATAGTTGTGGAAACCAATGTATCTAAACCAATATACAGTTGAGGAAACCAATATATACAAACCAATATATAGTTGAGGAAACCAATGTATCTAAAACAATATATAGTTGAGGAAACCAATGTATCTAAACCATTATATAGTTGAGGAAACCGATGTATACAAACCAATATATAGTTGAGGAAACCGATGTATAGAAACCGATGTATACAAACCAATATATAGTTGAGGAAACCGATGTATACAAACCAATATATAGTTGAGGAAACCGATGTATACAAACCAATATATCAGTCCCTCCAGTTTTTCGCGATTCCGCGATCGCTGAATACAACGCAAAATCAACAAATTGTCGCATTTTTTTGCGATCCTGCATAATTCCTAATTTAACCGCAAAATAATCACAAAAATGAAAAAGACCTCACAAAACATTAAATTATAATCACCCAATTGAAATATCTCTAGTTTAATTAAAGTTTCAATGCATTTTTACGTGGATACAGATGTTGCGCACGCAACGTGATGTCTGTGAGCGGTCTGTCAGAAACATGGCGAAAGAAAATTTGTCTCACCTGCCCTCTCACATAAGCGCCAAGGAGCGGGCTAAGCAATATTCTGATATATTGCACGAGAGTGGGGGTA
>CM040798.1:44789906-44844906 GCA_022829025.1 Squalius cephalus
CTCCAGAGCGGCTTTATAGATGAAATGAGCTAATGTAATAACTGATGATCTTTATGATGATCTCAGATCTGACTTCAGCTGAACATCAGCCTAAATGCATTATTTTCCTGTTATTACTGTGAAGCGTCTTTGAAACATTCTGTATTGTAAAAAGCGCTATAGAAATAAAGCTGACGTGACACACACTCACACACACACACACACAGAGAACCGTGCGCATACACACGCAAGGCTGAACCTGCTCGACAGGGTGATGCGCATCAGGCCAGCGCTGTAAAATAAACTGTGCTGGAAGCGAATCCCTCAAGCGTGACAACAGCCACACACTGAAACTAATATCACTGTGCTGGAGCTGTGCCACGGAAAATCACACACACACACACACACACACAGAGAGAGAGAGAGAGAGAGAGAACAAACACTGACTACAAAAGCAATAAATCACAGTGTGTAACTGATGCACTGCGCCGGTGATGATGATCACTGATGAGAACGTCTGTGAAACTGAAGGCCGAAACAAACTGTGCAAACTTCACAAATGTGTGTGTGTGTGTGTGTGTGTGTATGCGTGTGCACGTGTGTGTGTGCACCAGAGTTTCCGCTAGGAAAAAATGTTGCCGGTCAAAGTGACCGGCAGAGGTTTCGTTTTCCGGACATTTTGATGATATGCCGGTCAAATATCGCCTCTTAATAATCAAGTTGAGGAAAAATGGAGGCAGGCTATGTAAATAAAAAAAATGACATAATTAGGCCGTATAGAATGCAACATGTTTATTAGCGGTTTATTATGTTTATTATGTTCAAATAGACGGAAAAAAACATGAACGTCTGATTGGCGTCAATCAACGGCAGTTGTTTTTATTATGGTTTCAAATTCATAGTTTAACAAACCAATCCCCCTTCCCCACATAAAATATCTGAATAGTAGCCTATTGTTTTTACTCAAGCGAACTTAATTACACATTCTCAGTATGTCTCATTTAGCTGGTAACATTTAAATTGGCCACCGTGAAATGACTCCTTGTCAAATGAGCCTATAACATTGTCTCGCGTCATTTTAGGCTACTTTTTACGCTGTTCTGCAGTGCTGAATTGTGCAGCTGCCGACATAAAATCAAAACTTCCCAGTGTCTCTCCACAACTTGCAATGCGCATAAGCGGCGTAACCTTGTTCTCCGCAAGGCGACTTCGCTGCTTCGTCTTGATCCGATTCTGCAGAGAGAACCCCCTCTCTGCAGGAACACTTGAGACAGGGATTACACTGGCTATCTTGGCGAGCTTGGTCCACTCTGGATACATTTCGTTGAAATCACATATGAGGATTTCGCAGGCTGTGGAGAAATGCAATCCTCCATAGCCACGGAGCGCTATCATGACAGCGAGGGCATCACGTCGCAGGCTTACAGCATCGATAAGAGGAGCGGTGTCCGCAGACTCAATGCTTGTAAAATGGCAAATAATCCTTCTGATCGCTGGTTCTGCATATTCTTGAAGAGCTATAAGATAATATAATAGGTGAGAACGATATTAGAATTATAGGCCTACAAAAGAATGCTGCGCTTAGGTCTGGGTCATTCTATGGAAATGTCCATTTTTCTGTCCCTAGCCTTTACAGAAATATTACACTTAAAAAACACTTTAGGGTTACAATTTCTTTACATTTTAAAATAAAACAATATGTTATTTGAAAAATTACACCTTCTTGAGCCATCAATGTGGCAATATTTGATTTTTATTAATTCTATTGAATTCTAAGCACCACAGAAGTGCTCGTACCCACAGTCATGTACAGAGGGAAAGTGCTTAATTTTGAGGCCAATAACAGGTTTTTACACCATTTAAAATACAATAATGTATACATAACTATCAAATATATTTGATATTATATTTATACTATAAAATATACTTTTTTTTTCTGTCACATTAAATACAATGTCACATGTGACATAATAATAATTTTACATCCATTTAATTCTGCTTACACTCAAAAGTTAAGATTTAAAGGATTGCATCACTACTTAATTTTAACCGGTTTTCAAATATTTTCATTGTTATAGCAAATACATGGTTGCGCAAACGAACTAACCTCATTCACGCACATTTTTAACAAACCTGATTAAAATAAATAAAACATAATCTCCTTATTTGTTGTATTATTATTATTTTTCGGTAACTCTGGCTACATATGCTGAAAAAAAAAATATAAATAATATTTCATAAAAACCTTTGAAATTGCCAAAGAAGTAAGGTAACACCAGTGACAAAAAAAGGTACATGCCGTCTTTAAATAAATACACAAAAAATATACATTTTTATTTATATTTAAAAATTTTAGTAATCTAATAATGTGGTGTAAGTTTAAATGTTAGAAAAATAAATACATTTTAAGACATCTTGCCATACCAAAAGTGGACGTTTCTGTAGAATGACCCGTATAATAAATCAACAGCTCCTACTTACCACTATGTGTCTGCGGATATGTAGAGGGGTTCAGAAGGGCATCGAGGCAGTGAAGTAGATCCATGCAATCCTCTGGGAACCGATCTTGCAAGGCATCTATCAGATGTTGAACATAGCGTTCCCTGGCTTTTCTGAAAGCTTGAATGGAGCGGTCGCTTGAATTGGTCACTTTGACATCCTTGTATGTGCCGTCTTTATAGCCCGCCTGGAATGTCTCCTCTTCTGGACCTGGGACATCTCGTAACTGTGTAAATGCCGCGACAGATGCTTGCACTATTGGTCGGATGCTGGAAAGATTGACGTTGTCTTTCTGAAAAACTAAATTCAGTTTTGTCATCACTGGTAGTAGATCGGCCAGTGCGTGAGTCAGGGCTATGAAGCTGTAGGTCTGGATTTGACCAAGCAGCCCTTGTGCTTGGGTATTTCCTCCCACGGCCTCTTCATGAAGTTCCACGGCCACAGCTGCCCAGTTGTGCTTCATGGCCTCCACAGCCCTGTGTAGCGATAGCCAGCGGACTGCGCACGGCTGCTTGAGGCTGACCATGTCCTCATCACTGAGTGCAGCTGTTCACTGGCGGAGCCGGGTTGTTCTGGTGGCAGAGTGTCTGTAGAAGGAGTAACACTGAGGAGATTGTGTTTTTGTAAGCTCTGATGTTTTCCACAGCTTTCGCTGCGTCCAGCGCAGCAAGTGCAGCCCTGTGCACCTGGATAGAAAAGGGATTCGCTTGCTTAAACAAAGCACCAACCCCACCATGCCTTCCCATCATTACACTTGCACCATCTGAACCCAGGCCAATGACACGGGACAGTGCTATATCCATTTCGCGAAGCACCGCAACAACACGATCATAAATGCATCTTGCGGTCCCGGAGTCCACATCATAATTTCCAAGAAAGCATGTCTCCACCTTTCCTTTTATTTCCAGCTTTAGATATACGATTAACTTTTTGTTCACAGTGATATTTACAGTTTCGTCAATTATTATTCCAATGAAGTCACTGTTTTTCACGGATCTGTTCCACCACGACGTGTTCTAATGCTCTCTCCATATCAGCCACAGAGTCGCTGTGGCAATAAAGGCCATCGGTGGTGACAAAATCTGGATCCTCGAGAGCTTGCAGTAGCTCAGTCTGTGCTACAAAATGGTTAGATGGGAGATCATGTTTTGCCATGTGGAATACAATTTTGAGCTGAGAGCATAGTTTTTTCTTAGAAGTTTCCGTGGCCTTGTCACAGTGGCCTTTCATCGCAACCTGCTGTGGCGTTAAATTGAGCGCCGCAACATGGTCATTGCTCTGACTATGTTCAATGAGAGCAGACATTCTCAAATTATTCAACCCTCTTGTGAATCCGTTGCGTCGTCCTGCCTTTTCGCAGTGCAAACAGAACATTTTTTCATTACTATCAACTACCTCACATCTTAGCCATGGGAACTTGTCACTCCATTCCGACCGATACACCCTACACTTCGGCTTTTTCTCCGGTGGTGGTGGAGCTGTCTGGACATCTGAGGCTTCAGGCGTTCCTGATTCACCATCGTCCGTCGCGTCTGGCCTCTGAAAAAAGCTTTTAAGGCTAGTCTGCCTGGGCCTGGCCATATTTGAAACGTCTCACTCATTAGTTCGTTGTTTAGGTCTATATTACAGCCGTTTTAGGCGTGCGCTTTATTTGAAATGCAGAATGCGAATACTTGTGGGTGAATACTTGATTCTGATTGGCTGCAGGGTGTCCATAGAGGACACATAGTAAAGGAGTTCTGGTGAAACTGACTGTTTACCGTTCTAAATTAATAAATAAATGCGCTGGCTACATCAGCTGTGAGTAACCATAGCAACAGGCAGTAAACTGAAGGGTTCTACGAGTTGAGTGGACTATAAATATTTCTGTTTGCTAAATAAACCGTCAGGCATAACCAGGGAAACCAAGTTATTGTTTGTAAAAACTTTAGATTTCGATTGTAAAACTAATTAAAATATAGACTAATGTTTTAAAAATGTGTTATTTGGCAAGTGACCATGGTATAAGCGGGTTAATGCCCTTCGAGGTGTGCATTGTCAGGTACCCTCCGCTGATCGTCCATTAATACCTGACAATGGACACCTCGTCGGACATTAACCCTACAAACGGTAGAGCCTGTTCCTTTATAACATAGCCAAAGGTCGCTGTATTTTTGCTTTATACATTTTATGCTTATTATCAAATTTAGATTGTGTTAGGGGGGCGGGATTATTAGGAAATTTTAATCGGACAATTTGACCGGAGAGATTTCATTTTGTCGGACATTTCATTTTTTTTCCGGCCAATGTCCGGCAATTACCGGACAACGGAAACCCTGGTGTGCACGTGTGTGTGCATGTGTGTGTCTGTGTGCGTGTGTGTGTGTGTGGTGTGTGTGTATGAATGTGTGTGTGTGTGTGTATGAGCGTACATGTGTGTGTAAATGTGCATGTTTGTGTGTGTGCGAGTGTGTGTGTGAATGTGCATGTGCATGTGTGTGTGTGTGTGTGTGTGTGAGCGTACGTGTGTGTGTGTGTGTGTGTGTGTGTGTGTGTGTAGGAGCGTACATGTGTGTGTGTGTGTGTGTGTGGAATTGTTTATGTAAAGTGTGGCACAGTGAGGACAGGATAATTACAGAGTGAGACAGGCAGGATTACAGAAGCAGACTCAGACTTGTTGAGCTCGTCTGTCTCTCACTCGTCTCTCTCTCTGCAGATCTGAGCCAAACGATGATGCACAATGTGACTTATTCCCTTGTTCTTTTGTGCAGTAAAGGATATCCGAGTGTGACGTCACTGCGGCCCACGATTCCCAGCAACATCACAACATGACAGGAATAGAAAGCAAATGATGCTTAGAACAAAAATGGTTCAAAATGATGATGCAGAAAAAAAAAAACATCTTTTTAATCCAACAAAATCCAACTTTTTTTTTTTTTGGTAACATACAGTATCTTTAACTTTTGAGTTTTCCTCTGCAACGCTTCTGCATCTCAAACCTGGATTTACATGGAAGAGTTGCTTTTTTTTCCAGAAATAATTACAATTATTGGATTTTGTGTACAATATTGCTGATTTTTTTTTTCTTTTTGCAAAACTGGTTTTGAAGAGCTTCTTTAAAGGGGTCATATAATGGCATTTTTGTACAAGCTAATATGATTCTTTAGGGTCTAAATAAAAAGTTTGTAATATACTTTAATTAAAAATTCTCTTTAGTATTGTAAGAAAACACTAATTTTACCTGGTCAAAAACAGCTCTGTTTTCAGCACGCCGTTTACGTGCATGTGTCTTTAAATGATAATGAGCTTTGCTCACCCCGCCCCTCTGTTCTGTGCATACACCGTTTCTAACACAATAACACAATAACCATAACGCATTGTTCATTATAAACGTGGGATTATGAATTATATTGAGAACGTCGTACATAGAAAACATGCCGTAATGTACCCTGAGTGTAAACAGCCGCATTCATCGTGAAGCCTGCAAGCTATTTGCAAAGATTAATATAAATATTAATATAAAGGTTAATAAAACGTTACACTTCTTCTTCTGGAGGTGCAGCAGGAACACAAATAGTTGGTACCGATCCTTTTTTCAGGAGCTGCTTCTTAGCAAAACCAGCTTTACTGGCCCTTGTTTGTAAAGCAGTCTGGTGTGTGAAAGGATTCGCGTAAGCATGAAAGCATTGACGTTGATCGTGGGGACAGACTTCGTCACCGTACTGAGATGCATTTCCAATCGAAATGATCAAACAAGAAATAATTTGGTATCTTTTTTCTGAAGGTGGTTTCTGTCATTTACTGTAGTTTTTATCACGCTGATGTAAATTCAAGTGTTTGTTTTTTAAAATAAGTTTGTTTTTGGTTAGTTATTTGATGCTATAAAAACGGTGGTGTGACATCATGATTGACAGCTGTAATTGACAGGTTCTCTGAGCGAAGTCACTGAAGCACCAACAGACTTTTTTTCGGGATCTTTGGAGGACTGAGGAGATTGGTCCCGAGACCGCTTCTGCGCAGACTCAAGATCCAAGATGTCAGTGCCATATCGGGACACTGGCGGCTTCACTTCTCACCAATGGAAGAGAGCGAAGGGGCGTCGTCCATATTTTATTACAGTCTATGTTTGCACCTTCGCACCTCTTTCAGGGAGTGTGTTCTCGAGACTCCAGGCACTGTTATGTGCGGATGAGCGGCCGGAGCGTGTTAAGGGTTTTCTGTGAGAACGGTGTGTGTTAGCGGACACTAGGTTGATAAGATAACTGGTGATCGTCGCAGCGGAAGTGAGTCAATCAATCAGAACTGGCTTTGGCTGGACGGTGGCGTTATCCTGGAGCTGCTGTAGAGCATACACACTCTCTGTTACTGTAATCTCCTGTTATCACTGTAAAGCTGCTGTGAAACAGTCTATACTGTTAAAGCACTGTATAAATGAAGGAGACTTGACCTGACAAACCTAACATCACATCTAACCCTAACCCTATCACTGCAGGAAGAGACACACAACACCGTTCTCAACTAAACATGGGAAACTTTCTATGAATTTTGGCCTTTCATTCACACGACAAACATTTGATTACGAGTTTCAAAGTGCGACTTTTCGAAAATGAGACCGTTATTGTCTCTGTGTAAAGTACAAAAGAGTGTGTGTGTGTGTGTGTGTGTGTGTGTTACTGGGGTCGTTTCTTGAGTTAAATACTTGTTTTAATTGGTTTCTGTGTCTGTGAGTGTGTGTTTCTGTGAGTGTGTGTTTCAGTGAGTGTGTGTGTCTGTGAGTGTGTGTTTCTGTGAGTGTGTGTGTCTGTGAGTGTGTGTTTCAGTGAGTCTGTGAGTGTGTGTGTGTGTGTGTGTGTGTCTGTGAGTGTGTGTTTCTGTGAGTGTCTTTTTGTGAGTGTGTTTCAGTGAGTGTGTGTTTCTGTGAGTGTGTTTCTGTGAGTGTGTGTTTCAATGAGTGTGAGTGTGTTTCTGTGAGTGTGTGTTTCAGTGAGTGTGTTTTAGTGAGTGTGAGTGTGTTTCTGTGTGTGTATTTTAGTGAGTGTGTGTTTCAGTGAGTGTGAGTGTTTTCTGTGAGTGTGTTTCTGTGTGTGTGTTTTAGTGAGTGTGTGTTTCAGTGAGTGTGAGTGTTTTCTGTGAGTGTGTGTTTCTAGATCTTCTTGTGGACGGATGACATCAATCAGTTTGATTCACAAAATCATGTTTTCATCAACATTTGTAGTTTTAAAAGCAATAAGACACAAAACTACTTTGGTTCCATTAGCTCAGATAACAGATCATGGCGCTTGCAACGCCAGAGTAATGGGTTCGATTCCCAGGGACTGCATGAATTGAAAAAATCTTTAGATTGAATGCAGTGTAATTTGCTTTAGATAAAATCATCTGCAAGTGCATAAATGTACATGAGAATTAACTAAGACTGGAAGACCAAAATTAGTAGCGATGCATCTGTGTGACAAAAATAAAAACATCTGAAGGTGGAAAAAATCCAGACATCGGAAGGAACCGATTCCGATTTTTGACAAATTGCACAGCTACTGATAATCATTTATAATAAAACCATGAAAAAAATCATGTATACATTGATATGGCTTTTAATTGTTACACACTACTGTTCAAAGGTTTAGTCTCTTCTGCTCACCAAGGCTGCGTTTATTTGATCACAAATACAGTAAAAAAATTGTGAAATATTATTTAAATTCAAAATATCTGTTCTCTATGTGAATATATAGTAAAGTGTAATTTATTCCTGTAATCAAAGCTGAATTTATCATCATCATTACTCCAGTCTTCAGTGTCACATGATCCTCCAGAAATCACTCTAATATGAGGATTTGATGCTCAAGAAACATTTATGATTATTATCAAAGATGAAAACAGTTCGTATGTTTGTGGAAACAGTGATAAATTTAAATAATTCTTTGATGAATAGAAAGTTCAAAAGAACAGCATTTATTTGTATATTATAAATGTCTTTACTGTCACTTTTAATAGGTTGAATGTGTTATTGATGAGTAAAAGTATTATTAAACGAGTCAAACGCAGGCTGGTTCTGGTCACTGGTTGTGTGTGTCAGGTTTAAGGGTTAATCCGGCGGCCATCTTGGGTGTGGCGCTCTCATGAGCACGTCTCTATCGGCACATCTTGACACGCCATGCTCTGGTGAACGGGGAATCGGCACGCAGCTTTTTGGAGGTAATTTTCTCTGCTTGTTTATCTCTGGGATATTTTTAAAACCAAACAGCGTTCCAATGTGGAGCCGGAAGCGGATGTGTAGTGGAAGACGGACTCATCAACACTCGCTCTGATAACATCGAGTCCCAAAACACGTCTGGAAGAGGAGTGAGAGGCGAGACACGGGACTGTCCCAAAACACAGAGAGCATCGGGAGAATCAGGGCCTTAAAGGCTTCAGGAACAGCCAGAGAAACTGAGGAAACACTGTGTGAAACTCCACTGCAAAGATCAAAGACAGAACTTTATGGTTATAGTTATCATCTGTGGTGAGAACGGGCCCTCACTGTCTTAACAAACACAGCAGTGTCAGGGACAGAAGATTCATTGCAACATCAGAAGAAATAACAATTCTAAATGTATATATTTTTTAGTACCAAAAACAATCAGTAGAAGTCAAAACTGGCGGTTATGACATTTCGACCAATCACAACACACTGCTCCAGCCGACCAATCAGAGCACAGTGTGCATTCAGAAGGAGGGGCTTCAACGAGACAGGAAGTAAACAGAGCGTTACTGACAGACTGGGAAGAGAGGACCCGCAACAATGGAGAATATGAGGAGAATAATAAACATTCAAGCTGGAAAACCTTGCTAAAGGCACTTTAACACTGTAAATCTAGCAAAGTTTTTATATATTTAAAAAAAAAATAATGTACATTTATAACTCTATATTTTGTGTCTCTATATTTTAGATTACAGGGAGTGATCACTCTCTCCTGACCAATGCAATCAATCTCCACTTTTGGAAAGTCATAGAAACACTATCATGGATTTTTCTTTTGCTATATTGAGGCAAACGGGAAAACAAAAATGTTGTTGTTTCATTCATCACCACTACAGAAGCTCACAGATCTCTCAAGCTGTGAACGTGTCCATGAGCATCAACCTGCGATCCTTGCGTGACAACACGAGTGTCTAATTACACACACAACCTCTTCCAGGTAAGCGTCTAAAGAAGGAGTCAGGTGTATCCCGTGGCCTACATCCCATCCCAACAGGCCTGACTCCCATTCCTCCCGTTACTCTTCCCAGCATCAGTAACGGGGCGTGAGACGTTGTGCGCGTGCGAGCGATGCGTGTGTCCGCGAGATCAGGATAGCGCTGCGCTGATACACTTGTGTACTAATGCATGCTCGAACAAAGCAAAAACAAAAAAAGAGGTTCGGGAACAAAAAAACTGGAAAAACCTGGTGTTCAGCCCCAGCCCAGCTGAGCTCTCACGCTAACACACTCTCGCACGCAGTGTGTCAGTCAGTGCCAGGCGCGCCGCGCTCTCACGCGAGACACACACACACACATACACACAGCCTAATCAATCTAATACCCAATTAACACTAGTGGTCTCTGATGTGGGGTTATGTAAGCGCATTCTGCAGTGTCCAGATTAGATCTTCATCTCGTCTGATAACGACCCGTTTTACATTCTTTGCACAAACATCAGGCCACATCTGACCCTGAAATCAAAGGAGATAAAAAAAATAAATAGAGAATCTAAAAAATGCAGGGATGTTTTAACCCAAATTTGGGTCAAATATGGACAAACCCAACCGTTGGGTTTAAAACGTAATTTGAATATTTAACCCAACGGTTGGGTTTGTCCATATTTGACCCAAATTTGGGTTAAAACATCCCTGCATTAGTGCATCCCTGAGTGCACCAATTCTCATTAGTGTGACGTATCTACAAGCCTCGTTGTTTCTCATTATATGCTTTATTTATTTTCTACTGTATTATAGTCAGAATTACTGTATTTTTAACTTTTAATCACTTTAAAGCAGTGCATCAAATGCCTCTATGATGAATAAATAATAGTATTTAATTGTATTTCATAGTATTTCAATAATAGTATTTTATTTTTCATTAGATACTTTATTACAGTAATTTTCTACTGTATTAGAGTCAGAATTACTGTATTTTTAACTTTTAATCACTTTAAGGCAGTGCATCAGATGCCTCTATAATGCCTCATAAATAATAGCATTTCATTGTTTCTGTCATGATACATTAATGATAATGGTATTTTCTGTGTCACGCTGCTTTTTCTTTTGATTCTGGGGTAAAATGTGACCCGGACACGCTTCTGGCAGGTTTCAGTGAGATTCACCCTTTTACTAGAAGTCCAGGGATTTACTGATACTGTTTCTCAAGATTAGCTCGGATTTCATTCCGTAGAGCTCAGATCGAAAGCTGGAAGTTCCCCGGAGAGGAAAATATTAATAAATCAATCAGAAAGTCCTTATACCCTCATGCTGACATCACCAGGAATGAGTGTGTCTCATCCTTACCGCAAATACGTGTTTATCTCTGTCTGACAGCGTCTACATGACCGGACATCAAATCTGGCTCATGCTTCAGTCCCAGCTCAGGGGACACATATTAATTAATTAATTAATTAATTATCATGTTCAAAAGTTTGGGGTCGGAGAGATTTCGAAAAGTTTCTTCTGCACAGCAAAGCTGCGTTTATTTGATCAAAAATACAGTAAAAAGCACAAAATATTAGAATTTAAAACGTCTGTTCTCTATGTGAATATATAGTAAAGTGTAATTTATTCCTGTGATCAAAGCTGAATTGTCAGCATCATTACTCCAGTCTTCAGTGTCACATTATCCTTCAGAAATCACTCTAATATGAGGATTTGATGATCAAGAAACATTCATAACTATTATCAAAGTTGAAAACATATTGACTAACAAAACTGTCATATTTTGGTGGAAACCATGATACATTTTATTTTGCAGGATTCTTTGAAGAATAGAACATTTTTTTATAACATTATAAATGTCTTTAATGTCCCTTTTGATCAATTTGATGTGTCCTCATCGAATAAGAGTAGAACTTGTTCTATAGTTTATAGAGTAGTTCAAGTTTCCTGCTTGCCGTTACTAGTGTCACCATACATGACATCATTTCTCTCTAAGCATGCAATCACACAACACATTCACAGGCCTAAAATCAGTTTACAGTAAATAGTGTTCCTCGATACTACAGAGAAACTGTGGGCCGCAGGAGGCGTCGGGACACTCGTTCAGGTTGCAGGGAATCGTTCTCGGGTTCTCACACTGAGATTGACAGACAGTCGGAAAACAGTGTCAGCCAAAAACAACGCCCACCTGACACGACCAATCAAGAACAGGAAGGAAGTGACAGGAATATTAGAGCAAGGGCAAAAAAACACCTTAAGTAAACTTCCAGCCTCTGAAACAGAGAGATACATGTGCAAAACAATCAGCGAGGGCAGGAGAGTTCGTTTATGAGCTGGAAACCGGAAGAATATTCCGCAGTCTCGATGCAATGAATCTCTCAGCACAGAAAATAACATTCAAACAGAGGTTTGTCTACAATAGAGGAAGAATAAGCACTGAAATACACACCGCTTCAAAAGTGGAGCCGCAAGACTATAGGCTAGTGTGATAGAGTCACTGAACCGGGTCAGGGTGAAGTTAAATATATTTCAACTAGTCATTGCTAAATGCATTGGCTGCATTTAGTTGATCAAAAATACAGTAAAAATCACGAAATATTATTCCAATGTAAATCAGCTGTTTTCTATGTGAATATACAGTAAAGTGTAATTTATTGCTGTGATCAAAGCTGAATTTTCAGCATCATTACTCCAGTCTTCAGTGTCACATGATCCTTCAGAAATCACTCTAATATGATGATTTGATGCTCAAGAATATTGAAAACATTTTGTGAAAACCGTGATATATTTTGTTTTTCAGGATTCTTGAAAGTTTGACAGAAAGTTCAGCATCTATTTGAAATAGAATCTTTTGTAATGTCTTTACTGTCACTTTTGATCAATTCAATGCATCTTAGCTGAATAAAAGTATTCATTTCTTTGATAGTTAATTAAAATATGTTCTTGTTGCTGTACTTGCATTGTCATGCATGAGTTGAATGTTTCTTTTTGCATCTCTAAAGTTCAGCAGCTCAATGCACTGCACAAAATGCTTTTCTTAGTTAGTATTTATGTCTTGTTTCCAGTCCAAATATCTAAAACATTCTTAAATCAAGAAGCATTTACTTGATAAGTAAAATGACATAAGAAATTCTATCTTGCTTTCTGATAAAATAAAAATAAAAAATGAAGTGAGTTTTTGCTTAAAACAAGCAAAAGTATCCTCCAATGGGGTAAGAAAAAAAAATGTAATTCAAATGGAAAACAAGATTTTTTTCTTACCCTATTGGCAGATAATTTTGGTTTAAGTTGTTTTAAATCAGGAAACAAGACAGAATTTCTTATGTCATTTTACTTCTCTAGTAAATGCTTCTTGTTTTAAGAATTTTTAGACATTTGGACTAGAAAAAAAACAAAAATACCAAGTAAGAAAAGCATTTCTTGCAGTGTGCGAGATCAGACGGGAAGGTTTGTGAAGGCCTGATCTCGACCTCAAACACCTCTTGTCCTTTTGTTTGGACCTGTAGTGAGCAGCGGTGCCGAACATCACGTGTGAAAACACCGGCCCTGCCCCTGTCCGTCTGCACCTCGGCCCCGTGTAATTTCTGCATTAGCTGTTGGCCAGCAGCCCGTGAGGGGAGAGATTACACAGAGAAAAGAAAAGGTGAACCGCCTTCTCAATCAATATCTTCTGCCCTCGCCGGCACACTGGGACTCACTCCACTTCCTATTGTGGGGAATTTCCTGTGCTGAGAATGAAAGAAGGAAAGAGAAAGAGAAAAGGGGAGAAAGGCACGTAAACTTGCCTTGCGTAACCTCTTCCTCAGGAGGGGAGGGGGCGCTGTTTATTGATCTTAGTCACATGCATGTTATAAAGAGGAACTTTAGTATAGGCCGTTAGCACGCTATGGGAATCTGTGGAGGTCGCGCACTATCGCGGCAGCCTGACACAATGATAAGTCAATCTCCCATTCAGGAAAATTTCCTGGAAATGTCTAGGAATCGCTCTAAAGCGAACAAAAAGTGCACATTGTACTAATTCTGCACACAGATCTGCCCGAAGCCAAAGGTCATCAAACACGGCCTGTTCAAAAGTCCTCTGGCTTGTAAATGAACAACAGTGGCTTTAATCTTCCTCACTCATTAATCGCTGCCGCGCGTCTGTTATAACAGACTGTCTAACGAACCGCAGATGATAGTAACAGGGGTGGATCATGTGACCTCTGAATGCCTCTTACACAAACATCTCGGCCCACACTAGATTATATTTCTGCACTTCAACAGGAATATCTGGATTGTAAATGAACACAAAGCTCGTTTGTAGTGGTTTTAAATTGCATCTAATGTGATGGAGGGGAAGCTCTGTGATTTCAGGACTACATTCATCACGCACTGCGTGTTACTGTCATACGTGTTACTGACATACATGTTACTCTCATACATGTTACTGTCATACGTGTTACTGTCATACGTGTTACTGACATATGTGTTACTGTCATGCGTGTTACTGACATACGTGTTACTGTCATGCGTGTTACTGTCATGCGTGTTACTGTCATACGTGTTACTGACATACATGTTACTCTCATACGTGTTACTGTCATGCGTGTTACTGTCATACGTGTTACTGTCATGCGTGTTACTGTCATACGTGTTACTGTCATACATGTTACTGACATACATGTTACTCTCATACATGTTACTGTCATACGTGTTACTGTCATACGTGTTACTGTCATACGTGTTAATGTCATACGTGTTACTGACATACGTGTTACTGTCATGCGTTACTCTCATGCATGTTACTGTCGTGCGTGTTACTGTCATGTGTGTTACTGACATGTGTGTTACTGTCATACGTGTTACTGACATGTGTTACTGTCATGCGTGTTACTGTCACGCGTGTTACTGTCATGCATGTTACTGTCATGCGTGTTACTGTCATATGTGTTACTGTCATATGTGTTACTGTCATGCGTGTTACTGTCATCCATGTTACTGTCATGCGTGTTACTGTCATGCGTGTTACTGTCATGCGTGTTACTGTCAGTACTGTCATGCGTGTTACTGTCATGCGTGTTACTGTCATGCGTGTTACTGTCAGTACTGTCATGCGTGTTACTGTCAGTACTGTCATGTGTGTTACTGACATGCTTGTTACTGTCATGCGTGTTACTGTCATGCGTGTTACTGTCATGCGTGTTACTGGCATGCTTGTTACTGTCATATGTGTTACTGTCATATGTGTTACTGTCATATGTGTTACTGTCATGCGTGTTACTGTCATGCATGTTACTGTCATACATATCACTGTCATCCGTGTTACTGTCATGCGTTTTACTGTCATATGTGTTACTGTCATCCGTGTTACTGTCATACATTGTACTGTCATGTGTGTTACTGTCATACATGTTGTTGTTATACGTGTTACTGTCATATGTGTTACTGTCATGCATGTTACTGTCATACGTGTTACTGACATACATGTTACTCTCATACATGTTACTGTCATACGTGTTACTGTCATGCGTGTTACTGTCATACATTGTACTGTAAATGTTGAAATGATGAAAAACAGCACATGCTGAGTTCTAGGTCATGTGATTCAATGAATCTGTCACACTAACTTCACATGTTCCGCTTCACACGCCAACCAGGATCTCTCAACTGATGACAAGGATGATGATGGCTGATTCCTCTGCCAATCTCTAGAACCTTCAGTTCCTTCATGTCTAACATACTGCGTAAAAGAGGGAGAATTTATAATACTCGTAATTTAATATATTTATTATTTATTTAATAACATATCAGCAACATATTCATGGCGAACTCAAGAGTAAGACAGTTTAAATAATCATAATAACAAAATCTAAACTAGATGTATACAATCATTTAACAATATCATCTCTACAAACAAATAAAACAGAGATAACAACAATAAAAATAGTTATATAAAATCTTTTTTTCCGAGCAGAAACTTTTCTAAAATGTCTATTAATGTAGTTTTCTGAATAAAAACGTTGCCTAGAATCATATTAAAGCAGGACATTCCAATAAAATATGCTCTACAGTCAAGGAATACTCATAAAAGTGATACTTCCCCTTTCAATAGATAAACATGGGCAAGTCTTGCACATACAGTCTGGTTATTTCTATTCTCAAAATGAAAACAATGGTTAGGTCTTTCATTTGTAACTAGATGACAGTCTCTTTCTCTGTACCTGATAAATGGAGATGGACAGGCACACGCTTCGCCCTGAAACACACCTGCTCCTGGACAACAGGAGGTGACATCAGCATCATGACCACACCATGACAGTATCACACCACATACCATAGGAGAAAATAATAACAACATCAATATTTCACATGATATTCTTGATCCTCCTCATGCAAGGGACCCCCACCCTAAAATTTAATAAGCATCTATCTTTAATAAACTGTTGAGTTACATAATATATTCTTTCTACTCACCAGTTCTGGAGATACTGGCATGTGGAGGAATAGACTTATCTTTAGTAGGCAGTTTAGAGAAGTGACTGGAGGACTGAAGACTGGCAGATGAAGACACAAAGAAGACTGAATTGCACATGTTAGTATTGCACAGGCTAGTATTGCACAGGAAAGCATTGCACAGGTTAGTATTGCACAGGAAAGCATTGCACAGGTTAGTATTGCACAGGTTAGTATTGCACAGGCTAGTATTGCACAGGTTAATATTGCACATGTTAGTATTGCACAGGTTAGTATTTCACATGTTAGTATTGCACAGGCTAGTATTGCACAGGTTAGTATTGCACAGGCTAGTATTGCACAGGCTAGTATTGCACAGGTTAGTATTGCACAGGAAAGCATTGCACAGGCTAGTATTTCACAGGCTAGTATTGCACAGGTTAGTATTGCACAGGAAAGCATTGCACAGGCTAGTATTGCACAGGTTAGTATTGCACAGGTTAGTATTGCACAGGCTAGTATTGCACAGGTTAGTATTGCACAGGTTAGTATTGCACAGGCTAGTATTGCACAGGTTAGTATCGCACAGGTAAGTAAGTCACAGGTAAGTAGTGCACAGGTAAGTAAGTCACAGGTAAGTAGTGCACAGGTAAGTATCGCACAGGTAAGTAAGTCACAGGTAAGTAGGTCACAGGTAAGTATCGCACAGGTAAGTAAGTCACAGGTAAGTAGTGCACAGGTAAGTAAGTCACAGGTAAGTAGTGCACAGGTAAGTAAGTCACAGCTAAGTATCGCACAGGTCAGTAGTGAACAGGTATGTATCGCACAGGTAAGTAGTGCACAGGTAAGTAAGTCACAGGTAAGTAGTGCAATAGATAGATAGTCAGGTAGAAGTTCAGGGTAGAACAACGAGACCAGACAATGTGAACTGGGTGTGCTGGTGTTTATGGTGACTGTTATGATTGTGTGCAGGTGGTGTTGATCAGTAATCAGGTGATTAGGAATGTGTGTAGGAATCTGTTGCTGAGGGCATGATGATGGTGTGGCTGATTCTGTGACAACTCTGATGTTAAATGTGTTTATTTATTCACATTTAAATTTTTCAATTCGTATTTATTTGTACAGCGCTTTTCACAATACACATCGTTTAAAAGCAGCTTTACAGAAAATTCACGAGTCCACATTACAATTTAGAGTGTTCTGTTATCAGAGGTGACAGTCTAAGTTATGCATTTCAGAAATGTACATATACAAAGTCACAGTTAGCTAAAAATGTATTAATTTAAACAATGTAATAATTTAAGGCAGAAACAAAACTATTTAAAAAATATTTTAAACTATTTATTTATTTTACTCAATTTTTATTGTTTGCTTAATTTAATATAATTTTATTTAAAATAAATATATTTAATTAAACAATATTTTAAATTAATTAAAAATTCAAACGAATAGTGCTCTCTAGCGCCTCACTTTTTCAAATGTGTAACGTTGCAACTACGGTAGCCGTTATGTACCAAGAAGCTATGACAACATGTCTTCCAATAGCACTTCGTCGAGTTTAACTATACATGTTCTACTGTTATGCTGCCTATATAATAAAGTACACAACCGAGCAATGAAAAAAAAGCTTGTAATTTAGACCGTAACATTGACTTACCTGTCGAGAAGAAAGCAGGCGACTTCAGCGTCTTTCTCCTTCATTAGCTCTTTCCACCTGGGAAAGGCTATCCCGACATTAACCCTCTTTTTTTTAAACGCCGGTCACGTTTCCTTTTACGTTCAATTTTTGGCTTTTTTGGCGACGAGGATTCCTTCTCCTGTGGCTCGGCGTAACTATGATCCTGCATTATGAAGTGTGCCGGGGCCGTGACCAGCGTCTCTGAACTCCGTGTCCGTTCCAGCGGGTTTCAGTCACATGACGCCGGCTCTGAACGAACACGCGATGTGGAAACGGGTTGAGTTAGGCTAGTGCTTTTTGTCCCTCTCTGCTATTATAGTTTTTCAAGATGGCGGAACAACATGGAAACCTCCATGGACTTACCCGTCCCATGTAAATAAAGATAAGAAATTCTTCGCTTACGAGGATAAGTCAGATCATTGGCAGAGGTCATTTTACACCAATCAGAACATATTTATGAATAAAGACATTGATTTTAGCAAATCAAATACTTAAAAACTACACAGCGTACCTTTAAAAGTATATTTAAAAGCATCATGAAGGCGAATAAATGATGACAATCTTCATTTTTGTGTGAACTATCCCTTTAAATAGAGACAGATGGAGACAGACATTGACAATGAAAGTTTTATTATTCATTCAGCAATCATAAATAGCTTATGCAAAAACAAAGCAACTGCTGGCAAAGTTGATATGAGAGCACATTTGATATGAGTTGATATGAGAGCACATTTGCAGGAATTATACAGATTTACTTCAGACGTTAAGTTCCTTCATTACACAAGAGTCACAAAGAGTATCAGGTCAGTGTTTCAGGAGGAAGATTTGATCGAGAATCATATTGATAAATACAAAAAAATAGTAGATCAACACTGTACATACATCAGATCAGGCACACGGTACAGGTGTCAGCATATTTACACGAGGTGGATCACATTCTGGGATGTAATGAAACAGAAAACAGCTTCAGTGTTTGTTGTCCAGCTTTATGCTTATGAGAATATAAGGCACTCTAGCAGCTCCGGCACTCGCTCTTATCTCGGCTCTATATTTGGAAGCACAAATATGTTATCAGCTTTTGAGTTTTGAAAGGATAAACTCACACAGACGTGCATCTGCATTTGAGAACACAGATGTATGTACATGATAGAGGTGAGACTCTGGATTACGGCACGTTCACACCAGGACGAGAGCTATGAAGATGATGATAAACATATAGATCTAAGAACCGTTCTCCGTATTAAAGAATAGCAGAGTTCACGCCACAACTATAACGATACGGATATGAGGAACCATATCGCTTTCAGCTGTCGAATAATCAAAACACTGACAGCCAATCAGAATCCACTCGAATTTAAAGGGCTTGCGCATTTAAAATGGAAGACGACATTGTGAAGTAAATCGTTGTTTTTTGTGTTGTTTTTTATTCCACTATTGACTTGGTCAGCTAAACTCAACCGTTAGATTAGATCGATTACACTAGACTAGTTTCGATGCGCACGAAACGCAGCGGCGGCCATTTTGTGACTATTGTTTTGTTCACTGTTGGATTATGAGATACAAACGCGTAAGTAGTTGATATGATGGACCACCTGTCAAAAAATGATTGATTGACAGGTGCCCCGCCCCTTCCGGTGACAGGTACCCGCCCCTTTTGGTATAGGATCAAAGGGATCAAAGAAGATCAGATGAGATCAAAGGAGATCAAAGGATCAAAGGGGTTTGACAGCTAGTTTTGACCTATTGACCCTCCTAACCCTTGATCATGTAGTTATTGACAGCTAGTTTGGGGTTTTGAAGTCTTTTGATGCCTTTTGATATTGACAGAAAGTGTTTTAATAATTATGTCATGGCTATGACAGCTAGTTTGAAAACGATTGATGTCTTTTGATACTGACAGAAGGTTCTGAAGACACTGTTATAAAATAATTATGTCATGGTATCTGACAGAAAGTCTGATTGTTTGATGCCTATTGAAGCCTTTTGAACATGACAGTTAGTGTGTGTGTTTTTGAAGACACTGTTATAATAATATAACAGTTAGTGTGTGTTTTTGAAGTTGGTGTCACAGGATTCTCCTCCCTACATATTCCTGAGCGTATCCGGGCTGTACTGTGAAAACTGATAAGGAAAAAACTGTGGAAGTTTATCTCACACAAATGTTGAAAAGCCATTCAGTTCTTTTAAAACAATATAAATGAAATGTTTATAAAATAGCTTACTAAAACCTCACACCAAAAGTTTAAATAAAATAAGAGTCACAAAAAATTGCAATGAGTCTCTCAAAGCGTGTGTGTGTGGAGATCAGACATCAGAGGAGATGTGACCATCTGTGTCACGGGATTTCCCCCTGCCACCCTTCGCATTTGAGTTCTGACATCTGAAACGTGTTGTTCAGACACTGTGATTAAACAATGTCATACAAAACACATCATATCCTTAATAATTATCGTGCCAATTAAACTAAAGTTGAAAAACATACTGTTCTCATGCTCATTTCACTAAGGTTGAAAAGCCATTCAGTTCTTTTAAAACAATATAAATGAAATGTTTATAAAGATCTTACTAAAACCTCACTCAAAAAGTTTAAATAAAATGGAGTCAAAAGATCACAGAGTTTTTACTGAAGCGCCTCTCCAGCACAGCCCCGGCCTGAGTGGTGCGCGCCCTCCGCATTCTGACATCCCCCTCCTTCTGCTCCTCCACATTCCAGAGCACAGTGATAGTGAGAAACAGAGATTTTATAAAATAATGTATATTTCACACAAATAATATAATATACAATAATATAAAATAACATCTTACTGAACCCAATTCTTTCAGTTTTAGATAAACAAAAGAATAAAAAATCATCTTGCATAAAACATTCTGTTCTTTAAAAGAATATAAATGATTATAAATAAAGATCTTAAAAGTGTGGGGCTCAAAAATAAGTGTCATTTGGAACTCTTTGATCAAAAAATATGTTGATAATGATTAGTTATGCCAAATGATAGTTTGGCATGCATGGGATTGTGTGTCCATATGCTAGTGAGAGAGAAATACATTCTACAATGATATAAAAATATTAAATATGTCTTCATTAAATGCCGATTTTGTCTATTCTACTAATGTCTATTCTTTAATCCAAAATTACAAAAATGGTGTGCACATCCCAAACACCCAGATTGGGCGCAGGACAACTAAATGATATAGACAAAATAAAGAAGTGTGCGGACTTCACACTTTTTTATTTTATTCTTTAATCCACACATAAATCACAAGCGCATAATATCACCTGCTCAAGTACTTCTTGATGAGTTTCTTCTGTATTAAACATCGAATCTTCTCAGTCAGATCGTCGCAAGATCTCAGGAATCCTCTCACACTGCTCGTGTTCACGCGCTCCATCGCTGCACTTGTGTGTGTGTGTGTGTGACTTGAACGATTCAAACTTCCATAAAGCCAGGGTTGCCAGGTCCCAGAAATATTTCCAGCCCAATGACAACTCAAAACCCGCCCAAATGGAATAAAAACTAGCCCAATTTTCCCATGTCCAATCAGATTAGACAACGGCTGGATTATTAACTTCTGTCTTCAGCATCTGATGATTATAGATATTATCTGATATTATAGTTACTTTATTCCTTTATGGTTCAGCATTTAATATCAAATTAGAGGTTATGGTTTTATTGTTTTACACTTTTCAAGCGATTTCTGTTTGCTTTAAACAAGCGACTTTTTATTTTCATTTTTAGACTTGATAGAGTATTTTATATTTTGGAGGCTTTTTTTGTTAAAGACCCTATCCTTAAAGGTACGCTGTGTAGGAATTTCTCCCATCTAGCGGTGAAATTCTATTTTGCATTTAAACGAATAGTGCTCTCTAGCGCCTTGCTTTTTCAAATGCGTGTTGCAACTGCGGTAGCCGTTATGTGTCAAGAATCTATGACAACATGTCTTCCAATAGCACTTCATCGAGTTTACCTGTACATGTTTTACTGTTATGCTGCCTATATAATGATTTACACAACCAAGCAATGAAAAAAAGCTTGTAATTTAAACCGTAACTTTGACTTACCTGTCGAGAAGAAAGCAGGCACCTTCAGCGTCCTTTTCAAAGTCTTTCTCCTTCATTAGCTCTTTCCACCTGGGAAAAGCTATCCCGATATTTATTTACATCCCGATAAATTAAATTTTTGCTTTTTGGCGACGAGGATTCCTTCTCCTGTGGCTCGGCATAAGTATGATCCTGCATTATATTGTACCGTGCAGTGCAGCCTTTCAAATGTGCCGGGGGCAGTATCAACGCCTCCCATATGGTCTAGCGGTTAGGATTCCTGGTTTTCACCCAGGCTGCCCGGGTTCGACTGCCGGTATGGGAAGACAATTTTTTTATATATTGCCAACAAAATTCAAGTTATTCAAGTTCATCAATAATCATTTTTAGTTATTCATAGTCTTAGAGGCCTACACGAACTGCAGAAACAAGCAGAATATATGTAAAAACTCATAAATGCTGATTCAGTACTGAATCATTTTCACAAATACAATTATATTGTATTCAGAAAATTTCACTATGGAATATTTACTTTATCTATCATAATTTCAATTTAGTATGTCATTATTTAAACTTTTCATCTCATAATTATGACGCATAGTCATAATTTTAATTTCAACTTTTTAAGTCATAATTTCGACTTTTTGTCATAATTATTACTTAATTTAGAATTACAATTTTTGTCAATTACGCCTTTTTAATGTAATACTTAAAACGTTTTTAAGTCATAATTTGGTAACACTATTTTGATGGTCCTTTTGAACGTGCTGTTGACTATAGTAGTGTTGCACCTGCATGTCCACTAACTCGCTTGTGAGAGTCAGAGTGTGTAAAGTAAACTCTCATTAGTGTTAGTAGAGTATTAATGGACTGGTAGGGTTAGGGTTAGAATAAGTTGAGATATAGTTGAGTTACTTATAGTCAGTAGAATATCTGTTGGGCAGCATCACAATAAAGAGTTAGCAGATATTACGCACAGTCTATTTTTTCAGATGTTTAAATGACAAAATACCATTTTTTCAACCGAGTGAATCTACACATGAGAGGCCTTCAGAAGTCATAACTTCAGGGGTCAATGGTTTAGATCAGTTGGCGAAAACACTACATGTGTAAGGTAGTTTTCCAGATTTTCCCCCATAATCAAATACTGTATTACACTTTTCAAAGGATAATCTAGCTTTAAAGTTAGAATAAAAAGTTAAAAACCAAACATATCTTCATACCTGTTGTGTTCTGACACAAGGCCATTAACTTGTTCTTTTTGTTTTATAAATGTATTTTGCTTATTTCTACAAATATCAACCTGATAAATATGGACTTAATACACGATTAAACAAGATAATCATGCTACCCAATACGTCTGACACAACAGAAAAAACAGTGCTTTAAAATACAACTAAACCATGATAACAGTCCTACATAAATGCATGTTGATTACTGAGTTTCAGGCATAGTGCAATGTTCGAGAAATATAATACTGGTGTAATCTTTGCGAGGTCTCACTCACAACGCACAACTTTGTGTTGGGTGATCCAGGCATACCTTTACTAAAATAAAATATACTAAAATAAAATATTATGGAAGTCATTGTACTGTAATTGTAATTTAACCATAGTTTATTTATTAATATTATGGCTTCATGTTGATTTATAGTTTTTGTTTGTTTGTTATTAACTAATACCTACTAACACTTCAACATCCAGCACAAATTTAAAAAGATGTATGAGCTAACGATGTTCTCTGACCCCAAATATATAGATAATGGAATGTTCACAATCAGTATGTGTCAAAACAGTATGTGTGTAAATAGTTGTGCTTAAATCATTGGGTGTATTTTTACACACCATAGTGATGCAAAGTTCCACATCCTATGAACTAACTTTAAAACATAATCTTATTCTTTATCTTTAAGATTCAAAAGACCAAATCACTAAGAAAAGAGGATTGAAAATTTCAAAAGACCAAATCACTAAGAAAAGAGGATTGAAAAGAGCCGTTTCCAAATGATGGTTTTATTACTCCACTAGATTTAGTCATCTTGTTCAGACGACACTGTTTCACATTTTGTTTGTGTTTTAGGTGAAGACTTTTCTTTGAGAGCGGTCAACATTCAGTGTTTAAAGAAATAAATGACCATTAAGAATTTAAGTGATAGTCTTTCTGTTTGACTAAATTGATACTACATTTAGTGCAACTTTCCCTCTTTCTACGAATCACACAAAGTGCATGCTGTTTTACACTTAAACTATTACAACAGAATCACATCCGACTATTGCACCGAGAGATGCATATTCATTAAAGCTTGAGGCTGTTAAACAAAGTTCCACACTTTGGTAAAACCTGCTGATAAAATTGCACAAAAGTAAAGTCTAGAGGTCAACTGGGTTAAAAGTAAATGAGCCATTTAAAACAAATACAGAAAAGCTACTATAGTGATCAGTTTTAGCTTTTGAATGTCTGTAATTGACATTTTACATTCTAGTCAATTACGCTGTTTCTTTTGGTTTTTGTACAGTTTGCAAAAAGTATATAGGAATGTATGAAAAACATGAACAAAAATTGCATAAGTAAGGGATAATGTATAGAGAGGCGGTCGTTATAGCGAATAACAACCCCGACAGGACCCCGACGCGAAGCGGAGGGGTCTTGAATCAGCCTGAAGGGGTTGTTATTCGCTATAACGACCGCCTCTCTATACATTATCCCGCTTATTACATGGCTACCTACAAAATAAATAAATAATTTGCCACGAATTATTGATTTAAAAAGGAGTTTATTGATTTAAAAACGATTGTATTGCTTCCGCCAAAGAAAATAGTCCATTCCGCGTCCACAGCAACGTGCTGTTTTTCATGGCAACGGTCTGTTATACTTCGCAGCGGTCTGTTATCAAGAATTAACAGACCGCATTCTACATTGGAATTCAGCCAAGCCATGTAATAAAGAGAATTAAATGACGGTCCTTCTACATGAGTGTTTAAGACTAAACAAATCATATTTATTTTAGAACATCTTTCTGCTATGTCTACGAAACATCGACGTGAAAGATGAGTATTACACTTCAAACTCGTCTATTACACTTATTTTGTTATTATTACACAGTTATTTTGTTGTGTTTTTGTGTGTGTGTGTGTGTGTGTGTGTGTTTGTGTGTGTGTGTGTGTGTGTGTGTGTCGCTAAACAACAGTTAAGCTAATGAATTACGGTTGATATGTGGTATTACGATAAGTGTTAAGCTAGTGATGATATATGGCAATACGATAAGTGTTAAGCTAGTGATGTTAAAAATTGTTAAACAATTTCAAAACAGGTTGTTTCAGAAGAAATGCAAACAAAATCAAAGGTGTCCAAAATGGTATGCGCTAATATTTGGTCTTGTTTCAGAGTCGGTATGCTCCGGTGAAAACTTTGATGAGGCCGAGAACAATAGCGCTGTAAAACATGCGGTTCAATAACAATGTTCAATATAAACAAGAATCCAACTCTAATGCGACTGAGCTTGTTTCACATATAACTTTTGATTGTTAGATATAATAGTTAGATGATTTATCTAACCATTGAAATTTACGATATGTTACAACATTTCAGCATTTATTATGCCGAATAAAAAGAAGATCATAAAAAGAAGAACAATTATTAAGACATAAAACACAACGTCTGTTTTCTGGATCGAGCCTAAAAGACAGATGCCTAAAACTCAAAGTATTGGTGTGGACAGAATAAAAAATGAATCAACCCTCCTTTCACGTAAAAATACCACATATCAACCGTAATTCATTAGCTTAACTGTTGTTTAGCAACACACACACACACACACACACACAAACACACACACACACACACAAAAACACAACAAAATAACTGTGTAATAATAACAAAATAAGTGTAATAGTTAGACGAGTTTGAAGTGTAATACTCATCTTTCACGTCGATGTTTCGTAGACATAGCAGAAAGATGTTCTAAAATAAATATGATTTGTTTAGTCTTAAACACTCTCATGTAGAAGGACCGTCATTTAATTCTCTTTATGCAATTTTTGTTCATGTTTTTCATACATTCCTATATACTTTTTGCAAACTGTACAAAAACCAAAAGAAACAGCGTAATTGACTAGAATGTAAAATGTCAATTACAGACATTCAAAAGCTAAAACTGATCACTATAGTAGCTTTTCTGTATTTGTTTTAAATGGCTCATTTACTTTTAACCCAGTTGACCTCTAGACTTTACTTTTGTGCAATTTTATCAGCAGGTTTTACCAAAGTGTGGAACTTTGTTTAACAGCCTCAAGCTTTAATGAATATGCATCTCTCGGTGCAATAGTCGGATGTGATTCTGTTGTAATAGTTTAAGTGTAAAACAGCATGCACTTTGTGTGATTCGTAGAAAGAGGGAAAGTTGCACTAAATGTAGTATCAATTTAGTCAAACAGAAAGACTATCACTTAAATTCTTAATGGTCATTTATTTCTTTAAACACTGAATGTTGACCGCTCTCAAAGAAAAGTCTTCACCTAAAACACAAACAAAATGTGAAACAGTGTCGTCTGAACAAGATGACTAAATCTAGTGGAGTAATAAAACCATCATTTGGAAACGGCTCTTTTCAATCCTCTTTTCTTAGTGATTTGGTCTTTTGAAATTTTCAATCCTCTTTTCTTAGTGATTTGGTCTTTTGAATCTTAAAGATAAAGAATAAGATTATGTTTTAAAGTTAGTTCATAGGATGTGGAACTTTGCATCACTATGGTGTGTAAAAATACACCCAATGATTTAAGCACAACTATTTACACACATACTGTTTTGACACATACTGATTGTGAACATTCCATTATCTATATATTTGGGGTCAGAGAACATCGTTAGCTCATACATCTTTTTAAATTTGTGCTGGATGTTGAAGTGTTAGTAGGTATTAGTTAATAACAAACAAACAAAAACTATAAATCAACATGAAGCCATAATATTAATAAATAAACTATGGTTAAATTACAATTACAGTACAATGACTTCCATAATATTTTATTTTAGTATATTTTATTTTAGTAAAGGTATGCCTGGATCACCCAACACAAAGTTGTGCGTTGTGAGTGAGACCTCGCAAAGATTACACCAGTATTATATTTCTCGAACATTGCACTATGCCTGAAACTCAGTAATCAACATGCATTTATGTAGGACTGTTATCATGGTTTAGTTGTATTTTAAAGCACTGTTTTTTCTGTTGTGTCAGACGTATTGGGTAGCATGATTATCTTGTTTAATCGTGTATTAAGTCCATATTTATCAGGTTGATATTTGTAGAAATAAGCAAAATACATTTATAAAACAAAAAGAACAAGTTAATGGCCTTGTGTCAGAACACAACAGGTATGAAGATATGTTTGGTTTTTAACTTTTTATTCTAACTTTAAAGCTAGATTATCCTTTGAAAAGTGTAATACAGTATTTGATTATGGGGGAAAATCTGGAAAACTACCTTACACATGTAGTGTTTTCGCCAACTGATCTAAACCATTGACCCCTGAAGTTATGACTTCTGAAGGCCTCTCATGTGTAGATTCACTCGGTTGAAAAAATGGTATTTTGTCATTTAAACATCTGAAAAAATAGACTGTGCGTAATATCTGCTAACTCTTTATTGTGATGCTGCCCAACAGATATTCTACTGACTATAAGTAACTCAACTATATCTCAACTTATTCTAACCCTAACCCTACCAGTCCATTAATACTCTACTAACACTAATGAGAGTTTACTTTACACACTCTGACTCTCACAAGCGAGTTAGTGGACATGCAGGTGCAACACTACTATAGTCAACAGCACGTTCAAAAGGACCATCAAATTAGTGTTACCAAATTATGACTTAAAAACGTTTTAAGTATTACATTAAAAAGGCGTAATTGACAAAAATTGTAATTCTAAATTAAGTAATAATTATGACAAAAAGTCGAAATTATGACTTAAAAAGTTGAAATTAAAATTATGACTATGCGTCATAATTATGAGATGAAAAGTTTAAATAATGACATACTAAATTGAAATTATGATAGATAAAGTAAATATTCCATAGTGAAATTTTCTGAATACAATATAATTGTATTTGTGAAAATGATTCAGTACTGAATCAGCATTTATGAGTTTTTACATATATTCTGCTTGTTTCTGCAGTTCGTGTAGGCCTCTAAGACTATGAATAACTAAAAATGATTATTGATGAACTTGAATAACTTGAATTTTGTTGGCAATATATAAAAAAATTGTCTTCCCATACCGGCAGTCGAACCCGGGCAGCCTGGGTGAAAACCAGGAATCCTAACCGCTAGACCATATGGGAGGCGTTGATACTGCCCCCGGCACATTTGAAAGGCTGCACTGCACGGTACAATATAATGCAGGATCATACTTATGCCGAGCCACAGGAGAAGGAATCCTCGTCGCCAAAAAGCAAAAATTTAATTTATCGGGATGTAAATAAATATCGGGATAGCTTTTCCCAGGTGGAAAGAGCTAATGAAGGAGAAAGACTTTGAAAAGGACGCTGAAGGTGCCTGCTTTCTTCTCGACAGGTAAGTCAAAGTTACGGTTTAAATTACAAGCTTTTTTTCATTGCTTGGTTGTGTAAATCATTATATAGGCAGCATAACAGTAAAACATGTACAGGTAAACTCGATGAAGTGCTATTGGAAGACATGTTGTCATAGATTCTTGACACATAACGGCTACCGCAGTTGCAACACGCATTTGAAAAAGCAAGGCGCTAGAGAGCACTATTCGTTTAAATGCAAAATAGAATTTCACCGCTAGATGGGAGAAATTCCTACACAGCGTACCTTTAAGGATAGGGTCTTTAACAAAAAAAGCCTCCAAAATATAAAATACTCTATCAAGTCTAAAAATGAAAATAAAAAGTCGCTTGTTTAAAGCAAACAGAAATCGCTTGAAAAGTGTAAAACAATAAAACCATAACCTCTAATTTGATATTAAATGCTGAACCATAAAGGAATAAAGTAACTATAATATCAGATAATATCTATAATCATCAGATGCTGAAGACAGAAGTTAATAATCCAGCCGTTGTCTAATCTGATTGGACATGGGAAAATTGGGCTAGTTTTTATTCCATTTGGGCGGGTTTTGAGTTGTCATTGGGCTGGAAATATTTCTGGGACCTGGCAACCCTGGCTTTATGGAAGTTTGAATCGTTCAAGTCACACACACACACACACAAGTGCAGCGATGGAGCGCGTGAACACGAGCAGTGTGAGAGGATTCCTGAGATCTTGCGACGATCTGACTGAGAAGATTCGATGTTTAATACAGAAGAAACTCATCAAGAAGTACTTGAGCAGGTGATATTATGCGCTTGTGATTTATGTGTGGATTAAAGAATAAAATAAAAAAGTGTGAAGTCCGCACACTTCTTTATTTTGTCTATATCATTTAGTTGTCCTGCGCCCAATCTGGGTGTTTGGGATGTGCACACCATTTTTGTAATTTTGGATTAAAGAATAGACATTAGTAGAATAGACAAAATCGGCATTTAATGAAGACATATTTAATATTTTTATATCATTGTAGAATGTATTTCTCTCTCACTAGCATATGGACACACAATCCCATGCATGCCAAACTATCATTTGGCATAACTAATCATTATCAACATATTTTTTGATCAAAGAGTTCCAAATGACACTTATTTTTGAGCCCCACACTTTTAAGATCTTTATTTATAATCATTTATATTCTTTTAAAGAACAGAATGTTTTATGCAAGATGATTTTTTATTCTTTTGTTTATCTAAAACTGAAAGAATTGGGTTCAGTAAGATGTTATTTTATATTATTGTATATTATATTATTTGTGTGAAATATACATTATTTTATAAAATCTCTGTTTCTCACTATCACTGTGCTCTGGAATGTGGAGGAGCAGAAGGAGGGGGATGTCAGAATGCGGAGGGCGCGCACCACTCAGGCCGGGGCTGTGCTGGAGAGGCGCTTCAGTAAAAACTCTGTGATCTTTTGACTCCATTTTATTTAAACTTTTTGAGTGAGGTTTTAGTAAGATCTTTATAAACATTTCATTTATATTGTTTTAAAAGAACTGAATGGCTTTTCAACCTTAGTGAAATGAGCATGAGAACAGTATGTTTTTCAACTTTAGTTTAATTGGCACGATAATTATTAAGGATATGATGTGTTTTGTATGACATTGTTTAATCACAGTGTCTGAACAACACGTTTCAGATGTCAGAACTCAAATGCGAAGGGTGGCAGGGGGAAATCCCGTGACACAGATGGTCACATCTCCTCTGATGTCTGATCTCCACACACACACGCTTTGAGAGACTCATTGCAATTTTTTGTGACTCTTATTTTATTTAAACTTTTGGTGTGAGGTTTTAGTAAGCTATTTTATAAACATTTCATTTATATTGTTTTAAAAGAACTGAATGGCTTTTCAACATTTGTGTGAGATAAACTTCCACAGTTTTTTCCTTATCAGTTTTCACAGTACAGCCCGGATACGCTCAGGAATATGTAGGGAGGAGAATCCTGTGACACCAACTTCAAAAACACACACTAACTGTTATATTATTATAACAGTGTCTTCAAAAACACACACACTAACTGTCATGTTCAAAAGGCTTCAATAGGCATCAAACAATCAGACTTTCTGTCAGATACCATGACATAATTATTTTATAACAGTGTCTTCAGAACCTTCTGTCAGTATCAAAAGACATCAATCGTTTTCAAACTAGCTGTCATAGCCATGACATAATTATTAAAACACTTTCTGTCAATATCAAAAGGCATCAAAAGACTTCAAAACCCCAAACTAGCTGTCAATAACTACATGATCAAGGGTTAGGAGGGTCAATAGGTCAAAACTAGCTGTCAAACCCCTTTGATCCTTTGATCTCCTTTGATCTCCTTTGATCTAATCTGATCTTCTTTGATCCCTTTGATCCTATACCAAAAGGGGCGGGTACCTGTCACCGGAAGGGGCGGGGCACCTGTCAATCAATCATTTTTTGACAGGTGGTCCATCATATCAACTACTCGCGTACGATTTTAAAACAGTTTAATCTGAAATCAATATCTCTAATCTCCATAATTATTTATGTGGCGAATGCTGTGTAATAAGTGTTATGAGGCGGACAGAGTACACAGCTTCATTACTTGAGTAAAAGTACAGATACCCCTTGCTAAATTTTACTCAAGTACAAGTAAAAGTACTACAGTCAGATGTCTACTTAAAGGGTTAGTTCACCCAAAAATGAAAATTCTGTCAGTAATTACTTACCCTCATGTTGTTCCAACCTCGTAAGACCTTCGTTCATCTTCGGAACATAAATTAAGATATTTTTGATTAAATCTGAGAGCTGATCACTCATCCATAGGCTGCTAGGTGACCGAAACTTGCTGGCCCAGAAAAGTTATTAAAGAGATCGTTAATATAGTCCAAGTGACTACAGTGGCTTAATCTTAAGTATATCAAGCGACGAGAATACTTTTTGTGCGCAAAAACAAACAAAAATAACGACTTTATTCCACTATTCATTTCCTTTTCTCTGGGCCTCGTAGTGTTTTTGCGCTGCGCGTCTGTGTTGCACGTCAACACGCATCACACACATGACAAGCGTCGACCAATAGTGAGCCTACGTGGTGACGTGTAACACAGACGCGCTGCGCAAAAACACTACGTGAACCAACTAGAGGCCCAGAGAGAAGGAAATGAATAGTGGAATAAAGTCGTTATTTTTGTTTGTTTTTGCGCACAAAAAGTATTCTCGTCGCTTGATATACTTAAGATTAAGCCACTGTAGTCACTTGGACTATATTAACGATCTCTTTAATAACTTTTCTGGGCCAGCAAGTTTCGGTCACCTAGCAGCCTATGGATGAGTGATCAGCTCTCAGATTTAATCAAAAATATCTTAATTTATTTTCCGAAGATGAATGAAGGTCTTACGGGGTTGGAACAACATGAGGGTGAGTAATTACTGACAGAATTTTCATTTTTGGGTGAACTAACCCTTTAAGTAAAAGTACTGAAGTACTTGTTTTTAAAAGTACTTGAGTATCAAGAGTACAAGAGTACATTTTCTAAATATTGCATTACTACTGCCACAGTGTTTACATTTATGTAAACTGGGGGGGAATTCCCCCCTTACATGGGTCACATGGGGAGGATCTAAAGATTATGGGGGGGGAGAATAACTTTTGATGCATCGGTCTAATTCAATCATCTTCATTTATTAATATCTACAGATTTGTATGCACGAATTGTGCATGTCCAGTTCTCAAAACAGTTAATAACAAAACAAACAAAAAAAATGTATACAAAATACACCATGCTCTTCTTCAAATTGACATTAAGACCTCTGTTTAAACTAGGCCTAGGCTATATACTAATATCTCTCTATTTCAGTGTCGTGCATGTGTTTCAGTTCAGTTCATTTCTTTGCTTTTTTTTAAAATGTCATACAAAATACGCCATGCTCTCCTTCAAATTGATATTAAGAACTCAGTTTAAACTATATGTATTTATGTCTCTCAGTTTCAGAGTCTTTCATGCGCATAACAATAGAAAACAAGGAGAAACGCGCAGTCACATGCTCAAACAATCAACAACGTCGCTCTAGATGTGTAAAAACCAGTGTTGCCAAGTCCGCTTATTATACGCGACTTTGGGCTTGTTTTTCTGTAAAGTCGCTTACAAATATTGGTAGTCGCAGGAAGGCCCATCGCAACAAGGCAAGCAAACCAAGCAATTGCTTGGGGCCCCGAGCTGGCCAGGGGCCCCAAGACAACGACTGGTTAAGAATAAAATGCAACGACAAACTGTGTGAGCGCCCCTTTGATAGTCAATGCAGTGAAGTGCAATGACACTGTTATCGGGATCCCCCTCAAGGGAGCCCCTCTCAGTAGTCGCTGACAGCAGCCAGCCAACCACGTTATCTCGGCTGCCGGCAAAATACAAAAATACGACTCGCAGTCACTCGCAGTCTCGCACGCGTGACGCATCACACCTGCTGTGCGTGCTGTACTATTCTGTAGCTTAAGTGCAACATGGAGCTTGAAGAAGCAAAAAAAAATTTAAAACAGGAGAATTAACTTTGAGCAAGTTTGGAGGAAAATCGGAGGTATGGAAACATTTTAAACTAGTCGTGGGTGACAACATATGTGTTGGCTTTGTCTCGTGCATTAAATGCAGCACGCTGCTCGCCTATGACAGCAAAAAACGGGGACTTCGAAGATGAACAAACACATGAAGCAGTCTTGCCATGACAGAAATTATGATAGTAGTCAGCCTCAGCCCTTAATGTCCTCTTTTATTACTTTTCCGATCCATTCAATTATTTCTGAATAAACAGACAACGCAGTTTACATGCTTCTTCCTTGTCGCATTATTCATTAAGATAATAATTAATAAATGCACACACAATTATGAACTTGATAAATGTTGCAGACATGTTTTACTATGCACAAACAAATGCCTTTCAACTTACATGTGCAAAATTCAGAATTAAATGAATGTGCTGCAATTTGTACAAAAAGAGAGTCTGTAGTAGCCTACTTGTTTTAGCCATTAAATAAGCACATTTGGTTTCAAGTTTGTTAAGTTTTGTTTTAAAGAAAGCTTTTCTTTAAAGTGAATTTCGTTTAGTATAAATTGTATCTTAATTTTAATACATTTTTCATCAACCAATTGCCTGGATTTAATACATAAAAAGCGAGGCAAGAGTATTCCCTAATAATAAGCCCTGGCTGACAAAAGACATGAAGAGATGTCTTAATGACAAAAAGATGGCTTTTCTGAGGGGAGACACTGAAGGTGTTAAAAATAAAAGAAAGGAGCTCAGAGCCAAGATACAAAGGGCCAAAATGGACTTTAAGCATAAGGTGGAGGACCAGTTTTGTACAGGGAACCCCAGACAAGCGTGGAAGGGACTTAACACAATGATGGGAAGGAGATCCAGAGGAGGCGATGATGACGATTTACTGGACACTCCCTCCTTTGTGAATGATCTTAATCGATTTTATGGTAGATTTGACATTGCAGATTTTAAAGATAAGAGCAACGCCATTTGTCTAGGTGCACACAGAAACCCCACCATTCAGCTTTCAGAACAGGAGGTTGGCATCTGTCTCTCACAGATTAAGCCCCACAAAGCACCGGGACCTGATGGTTTAGGGGGGCGTGCTTTGAAGGTGTGTGCCAGCCAGCTAAAGTCTGTTTTAACTAGATTATTCCAATTTTTATTAAATACCTGCACTGTTCTGAAAACATGGAAACATTCTATCATAAGACCAGTTCCCAAAAAACCAAGGTCTAAGACCTTGAATGACTTCCGCCCTGTAGCTTTAACCTCCATACTGGCTAAATGCATGGAGAAGGTTGTCAGTAAACATCTTACCTCATGCATAAAAGAACAATTCGATCCATTACAGTTTGCTTACAGGACAAATAGGGGGACTGATGATGCTACCCTTACTATGGTTAACATGGTTTCTAGTCATTTACAGCAGAATAACACGTATGCACAGATTTTATTTATAGATTTTAACTCAGCTTTTAATACAATGCAGATTCATATTCTGCTGCAGCGGCTTTTGGACTTGGGTGTGAATGGGGGTCTTGTACATTGGGTCAAGGACTTTTTAACCGACCGCCCACAGAGAGTCTGTGTCAGAGGAACAGTATCGGAGGAAATTGTCCTAAACACTGGAGCGCCTCAGGGTTGTGTTCTCAGGGCCGGCGCTCCGCACACGCATATCATGCACTGCGCGGAAAAAAGAAAAGACAGCGGGATGATGCTCGCGCGTCGCTTGCAGGTAAGACAATGTTTGAAATAAAAATGTTAGTTTTGTAGCCCTTGCGTGTATGCATGTCCAGGGGCGTCGCTAGTAGTGCAAAAGATCCGGGGCTTTAGCCCTGCATGTTGAGTCTTTTATTTTAACGAGGGTCCGGGGGTTTCTCCCCCGGGAAATTTTGAAACTTGGGCTGTTAAAGATGCAGTTAGTTTGTTTGAGAAGGAAAGGAAGGCCAATCGTTGGGGTCCTCATCGTCATATTTGAATGACAAATAAAGCTAATTTTCCCCTAGGTTGGCTATTACGTTACAGATGTGTGCATAGGCTATTAGTGCAGAACGTTCCCTATTGTAATTTCTTCGCTTCAATACAATGTCTATCTGCCTCTTGGTAAGGTGAACTTTAGAAAAACCCTGCAACTGAACGTGATGTGATTTTGCCAAATTAGACCGCTTTAGATAAGTTTCTTCGTTGTTGTTCTATGCGGTTATTTTCAAGAGGTTCATAGGCCAAGGGCGACATCTGTTGGTGAAACTGCAATTAGAAAAAAAAAACCCACAATCTCAGTGTTTGTATATTTTCATATTCACAGAGTTGTCAAATTATGTACAGAATTATTATATTGTGCCTCATCAGACCTCTTTTAAAGGCAAAATAGAGTTTTGAATTTTAAATGTTCCAGTGACAGTTCCAGTTTAAAATGTGCACTTTAAAATTCATACTTCATCAAATTCATACTTATACTGTTATTTGCACTTTAAGCTTTTTTTGCACTTTTAACTTTCTGTGTTTACATTGTTCAGTTCCAAATCTGTGTTTTTAGTAATTGTGGTGGTATTTGGTATTTATAATTTTAACCTTTATATTATTTATTTCTTTTCATGTTTGGTGCCATTGTTAATGTAAAATTATTTATTTGCAGCAGTTATTTTGGAAGTAAAGAGAACCTAACTAAGAAATTCTGAATGGTTGTAATTCCTTTGGTGGGTGGGTGGGGGGGAGGGGGGGCAATCTGATGATATGGCCTTAGTTGGTCTTTTTTATAAGAATGATGCTGTGTCTGATTATTTTGCTCAGGTTTCCTGGCTAGAGCAATGGTGTAGGTCTAGCTTTTTGTCAATCAATGCTGTGAAAACAAAGGAGCTGATTTTACATCATGCAGAACCATCCCTGTCGCTTACTCTCTGTGGTCAAACAGTGGAGATAGTGAACAGTTTTAAGTATCTAGGTACATATGTGGATGATAAATTAAGTTTCACTGAAAATACTGATTGCATCTGTAAAAAAGCCGGACAGAGAATGTTTTTAATTAGGAAACTGAAGGAGTTCGGGGTTAGTCAAAATATTCTGGAGAAAGTGTATGTCAGCCTGATAGAGAGTATTCTTGTGTTTAATATCTCGGTCTGGTTCGGTCACTTAACACTTACAAATAAAAAATAAGTTGGGCAGGATAGTTAAAACAGCAGGAAAGGTAATAGGCCAGCAACAAAAGTCACTGGATGTCCTTTATAGTACAGCTCTATATAGAAAGGCCCTGAGCGTCATTGGTGACAAAAAACACCCCCTCCATAATGAGCTTGAGCTGCTCCCTTCAGGGCAACGATACAGAGTGCCTCTGGCAAACAAGAATATTTATAAGCGATCTTTTATACCTAGCGCAATAAGTATAATTAATAAATCACACTAAATGGTATTTTTCTGGAGAGAAATTATACTGTACACGATGGGTATGGGGCAAACTGCAATGATGTGATGCGATGGGTGGAGAGATGTATGTGTCGTATGTGATATGATGTTGATATGTTGATATATGTTTATGTTTGTATAATGATGTTTTTATAGGTCTGGTGAGACCAAAGAAAATTTTCCAGCCTTGGCTGGACAATAAAGTGATATTCTATTCTATTCTATTCTAAGAGGATAATGTACATCCAGCCGTTTGTTATCTCAGAATAAACCCCTTCAGGTGTGTGTGTGTGTGTGTGTGTCTGTGAATGTGAGTGAATGTGTGTGATCGCAGAATAAACCCCCTCAGGTGTGTGTGTGTGTGTGTGTGTGTGTGTGTGTGTGTGTGTGTGTGTGAATGTGTGTGATCGCAGAATTAAACCCCCTCAGGTGTGTGTGTGTGTGTGTGTGTGTGTGTGTGTGTGTGTGTGTGTGTGTGTGTGTGTGAATGTGTGTGATCGCAGAATAAACCCCTTCAGGTGTGTGTGTGTGTGTGTGTGTGTGTGTGTGTCTGTGAATGTGTGTGAATGTGTGTGATCGCAGAATAAACCCCTTCAGGTGTGTGTGTGTGTGTGTGTGTGTGTGTGTGTGTGTGTGTGTGTGTGTGAATGTGTGTGATCGCAGAATAAACCCCCTCAGGTGTGTGTGTGTGTGTGTATGTGTGTGTGTGTGTGTGTGTGTGTGTGTGTGTGTGTGTGAATGTGTGTGATCGCAGAATAAACCCCCTCAGGTGTGTGTGTGTGTGTGTGTGTGTGTGTGTGTGTGTGTGTGTGTATGTGTGTGTGTGTGTGTGTGTGTGTGAGATCTCAGAATAAACCCCTTCAGGTGTGTGTGTGTGTGTGTGTGTGTGTGTGTGTGTGTGTGTGTGTGTGTGTGATCTCAGAATAAACCCCTTCAGGCTGATGGAACACCTGATCCTGATCCTGATCCTGATGGCTTTATTCTGATAGAACCACCGGCTGGATGTACATTATCCCTCACTATAGTTATCGTTCTTGGTGTGAATGGGTCTTTATGACGGCTGAAACGACTGGCACCAGAACTGAGAGAACTGACGGTCAGAACTGACATCTTTCAAATATCTGGCATTGCGACTTCCGGTTATGGCGCCTTACTGAAGAGACGCACGAGTTAACCCCGCTGTAACTTGTATAAAAATTTCTTAGATATATCCTAGTTTGTGTGTATGTGCATCGTGTGAGCTCAGTTTGTTTAACAGCAAATACTGTTTAAGATGTCACCTAAACCAGCAAAGCAAAAGCCGAAAAAAGTGGAATCTACTGAAGTTATATCCGACTCCGAAAGCATGGAAGAGGTGGCGCGAGTTAGGCCTACATATGGCAGTGAAGACTCGTCGTCAGTATGTGGAGATCAAGCTGGCGGCTTACACGCTGATACAAGTGGTATCATACAAGCAATAAACTCGATGAAAGTCGACATGGCCTCTCAATTCGAAACTGTCCTTTCAGCTGTACAAGATATCAAAAACCAAGTTGCAGAATGTTTCGGAAGATTAACGCAGACAGAGGAACGCATTTCTCAGACCGAAGATTCGGTTTCCACACTTCAATCAATGACCTACGCTCATGAAAAGAAAATTACTTCACTTGCCTGGAAAATAGATGATTTGGAAAATCGCAGCCGACGCTCCAATCTGAGGCTCCTTGGTTTACCAGAAAAGTCTGAGGGCAACGATGCATGTACATTCTTAGAAAGCTGGTTACCAGAAGCGCTGGACATGGAACCACTGCGGAAGCCACTGGCCATAGAGAGGGCCCACAGGATCGGTTATATGCGAAAGACTGCAGCGGACGCGAAGTCTATCCCGAGAGTGATGATTGTGAAGTTTTTGGACTACAGAGACAAGGAGAGCGTGATGCAAGCGGCCAGAGCAAAGAAAGATGTACTGTTCCAAAATCATCGAATCATGTTCTTTCCAGACCTTTCTGCTGAACTAAACAAGCAACGGAGGCAGTTCGACGAAGTAAAGAAGAAGCTGCGAGCTAAGGGTCTGATGTATGGATTCATCTTTCCAACGCATCTCCGAGTGACCGTTGATGGCCATACTCACGTCTTTCAAAGTCCATCAGAAGTTAACGACTTTCTAATGAACATGTAAGCTGGTGCTGTTTTCTGAGCTCTTTGTTCATTTTCAAGAATGTATATATGCAATAGACAAAATCAATAGGTCGAACTCCAGAAGGGGACGATGTTAATTGCTCAGCGGGGCTCAAGTGCGATGAGATCCATTGTACGGTTCCTTTCCCTAAGGTAAATTGGGTTGATCCAGTTAAGGAAGTTAGAAGCAGAGAAGAGTTTAGATTTGCTGGTGGTTCTCGGCAATTCGTAGTTGTGTAGAGTTAAAGGTGTTTTTTTTATATGTTTTTATTTTTATTTTCTTCTGGGCAATGTTTATAGTCATGTTGTTTATTTTAGTTTGCTTTATGTCTGATCTTTACAAAGTACAGGTGATTTTTTGTTTTAAAATATGGGAGATTGTTCATTTATCTCAAAATATAAAAGGATATGACAGAGAACATTAGAGTTAAATTTGTTTCGTGGAACTGTAGGGGGCTACATACTTTTTCTAAAATCAAACAAGTGATGTCTATCAATTACAGTCTAAAATTGTTTTTCTTCAAGAAACACACTTAATGCCCAAAGATATATGCAGAATACGTAATAGGTGGCCTGGTCAGGTATCTGCAGCTTCATTTAGTTCTCAAGCAAGAGGGGTAATCACAATGATTCACAAATCAATTCCATTTCAGACGGATGGGATAATACAGGATCCTTTAGGTAGATACCTAATTGTTCAAGGGACATTATTAACTAAACCACTGAATCTTGTTAATATTTATGGCCCTAACGATGACATCCCCAAATTTTTTAGTAACCTCTTTCTAACTTTATCTACCCTTTCTGGGTTTAATGTGATGGGAGGGGATTTCAACTGCACATTGGATCCAATTAGAGATCGTTCATCTGGCCTTGATCAAATCTCACAAACAGACTAGAAGGACCCTGAACTATTTTATACAGGATTTAAATCTTGTTGAAATATGGAGATAATTATACCCTAATTATATTCAATATTCTTGCTTCTCCAGAACACACCAGTCTTATTCTAGAATTGATTACTTTCTTATTTCTGCACCACTTATGTCGTATATTACTGATTGTTCTTACGATTCTATAGTAATTTCAGATCATGCCCCTATATCACTCACCTACGTTGACCCTAAATTACTTGGAAATCCTCCAAAATGGAGATTTCATCCCAAATGGCTCCTAGATGATCAATTCAAAAAACATATTATACAACAGATAGATATGTATTTTGAAATTAATACAACACAAACCTCAGCTAGTATCAGATGGGAGGCTTTTAAAGTCTTCATTAGAGGTGTTATTTTAAGTGTCACAAGTAGTAAATCAAAAAGATATAAGAAAGAATTGACTGAACTGGATACTAAAATTAAACTTATAGAAAAGACCTTATCACACAAAAATGACTTAACTAGTCATCAGGAACTGCTAAATCTTAGAACTAAATATAATGAGCTATCTGCCAAAAAAGCAGCAGCTAGTCAAAATTATTATGATCGAGGTGAAAAGGCAGGGAAATTGTTAGCTTGGAGAATTAAACAAAAGCAATCTGAAAGAACAATAAATTCTATTGAAGATAATTGTGGCAGTATTACAGTGGACCCAGTAAAGATAAATGACACTTTTAAATGCTTTTTTGAGACTTTATATTCCTCTGAGTATGCAGATCATATGCAAAAAGAGTTTCTTGTCTCTGAAGAGACAAAAAGATCTCTAGACAGGGATATAACAGAAGAAGAAATTTCAGAAGCCATTGATAGTTTAACAGCAGGTCGAACACCGGGGCCAGATGGCCTTAATGTAGATTTTTACAAGAAATTTGGGGGAAGACTTTCCAGACCCATTTTAGATATGTTTAAAGAATCCTTTGCAAATGATGTGCTGCCAGAATCTTTAAGACATGCTCTCATTACACTAATACCTAAGCCTAATAAAATAAATACAAAATGTGAATCATTTAGACCAATTTCACTACTTAATACAGATGTTAAAATACTGAGGAAAATTTTAGCAAGGAGGTTGGAGGCACTTCTACCTAAGATAATACACAGAGACCAAAATGGATTCATTAGAGGGGGGGTGAATTGCTATTTCATGCATACTGAGTTTTTTACACTGGTAAAGAGTTGGATTCCCATGCTAAACATGGACAAAGTTTCAAAAACTAAGTTGTACGTTTGAAGGAGTATTTTTGTTCCAAAAATACTCCTTCCGGTTTGTCACAAGTTTCGGAAAGTTTTTTTCGAGTATGGCTCTGTCTTACGTAAGATAGGGCGGAATTTCCTTATATGGGTCCTAAGGGCACTTCTCCGGTAAGATCGCGGCCGCGCGCGCACTCGCAGACCAGAGCAAGAGAGTGAAAGCAGTTCGCCATCAAAGCACCCTGCCCGGCTTTTGGGAAGTCAATGTCACCAAAGAAGTGTGTTTTTGGTTGCCAGGGCAAGACAACCCTGCACAGATTCCCAAAGAACCCAGCATTAAGGAACCCGTGGATGGAGTTTGTTTTCCTGAGCATAAACGGAGTTGTGTAGCTGTTTGTTCCCTGCATTTCGACGATGATTGTTTTATAAACAAAGCCCAGATCGTCTAATGCTTAAGGATCGAGCAGTCGCAATGATAAAGGTTCGCGGTCGTGCGTTGGAACCGGACGGTGAGTAACTGTTGAACAAATAATGTCTCTGTGTGTTGTCACTAGCTCGGTGCGTTAGCACAGCTAAGCTTCGCCCACACGGCCCGCCCCCAGCCGCTCGGTTTTTTCCGGAAAGACTCGGTACACCCTATCTTTCTTTGATTAATATAATAAAGCAAAAGACTTTTTGGAGATATGAAGGATGCAATATTACTCTATAGGTACTCAAGATTAACAGGAGATTGAGTGAAAATGAGCATTTCACCCCCCCTTTAAGGGCAGGCAAGGGTTTCGCAATGTTAGAACCTTGCTTAATGTTTTATATCTTATAAAGGCAACTAGTGATGCGGCCATTCTGTCCTTAGATGCTGAAAAGGCTTTCGACAGCGTGGAGTGGCCGTATCTATTTGAGGTCCTTAAAAGATTTGGGTTTGGAGAGGTTTTCTGTAAATGGATTAAGATACTTTACACACATCCTATGGCTGAAGTGCTCACTAATAATATAGTTTCCAAAGCCTTCAACATTCAAAGGGGCACTCGTCAAGGGTGCCCCCTTTCACCCCTTCTTTTTATCTTAGCAATCGAGCCACTTGCCATTGCAGTAAGATCTCATAGTAACATACAAGGCATCAGATCAGACACAGTAGATATGCGCATTTCGTTGTACGCAGACGATGTAATTCTATACTTGACAAATCTGGCTCACTCCATTCCTTCCCTAATACAGCTTCTTTCACTCTTTGGTAACTTTTCTGGTTATAAAATTAATCAATCTAAATCATGTATCCTTTTACTGAATGATGGTGATAGTCGAATAACAGCTGTAACACCATTTAATGTGGTAGATTCCTTTGTTTATTTAGGAATTATAACGGCTAATATAGATCAAATATCTTCAGTTAATTACCAACCTCTTTTGAACACTATCTCTAAATTTATTGAAAGATGGAGAAATCTACCTATATCTCTAATTGAGTGTGCTCCCTAAAATATTATATCTATTTCAAAATATTCCTCTCTGCCCTCCATCTTCCTTTTTTACAACACTCCAGAGATTATTCACTGACTTCATCTGGAATAATAAAAGAGCTCGTGTTCGGCTATCATTATTATACTTGCCTTATTATAGGGGTGGTCTCCAATTTCCAAATCTACAGTGGTACTATGGGGCAGCACAGTTACGATCTACTTTATTTTATTTCTCTTCTGAATCTTCTACATCTTGGATGGACATTGAATCTTTCTTCATGAAGTCAAAACTACCCCTTAATCTTTACCTTTATTCGTCAGGTATTAAATCTCTCAGAAAAGACAAAGATACAGTATCCTTTAACCCTATCCTCATTAATACAATTAACGTCTGGTGTGATAGGTCATTGTAATACTTTATCATGTTTTACCCCAATATGGGGAAACAAGTGTTTCAAACCAGCCAGATCTGACCCAGGATTTAAGATGTGGTTTGATAGAGGGCTGCAAAAAATGGAGGATTTCTATAAGGAAAATAATCTAATGTCCTTTGCAGAAATTGGAGCGGAATTTGATATTCCCAAAAAGCATTTCTTTAAATTCCTTCAACTTAGAAGCTATATTTCTTCTTATCAAGGTGCAAAGCTTACAAAACCTAATAAGACACCTCTTGAAGACCTATTATCAAAACCTGCCCAATCTAAAGGTTTAATATCTATGTTTTATAAAATGTTAGAATCTTACACCAAAGAATCATCAGAATCTAAATTGGCTTCCTAGAGAGAGGATTTAAATCTAAATATTCCCTTGCATGTATGGGAAGAAATATGTATGAAAGCTCAACTTCAAACATTTAATAGTAATCTCAAATTAATACAGTATAACTGGATTATGAGAACATATATTACTCCAGTTAGATTAAATAAAATTAACCATAATATTCCAGACACATGCATCAAATGCTCAGTTGATAAAGGCACACTTTTACATTGCATGTGGAACTGCCCGAAGCTGCAGGAGTTTTGGAAAGAGGTGGCTATATTTATTTTCCAGATGATAGCTATAAATCTACCGATGAAACCTGAAATTTTTATTTTGGGAATTATTCCTGAAAATATTGTTCACCATAGCAGTTCTCATAAACTTGTTGATTTTAGTATACTTCAAGCAAAGCGTCTGATAGCTCTGTACTGGAAGAAAGTGGAAAGGCCGTCTATTGTACAGTGGATCAATAACATGTCTTTCTGTTTAGCAATGGAAAAGATAACTTATATGTTAAAAGGTAAACTTTCTTCTTTTGAGAAAATTTGGGCACCCTTTATATCTTTAATATCAAATTCGGATTTTGGCAATGTACTAAATGAGACTGGAGAAGACAAGATAACTTGACATTTGACATATTGCCCTTTTTTTTTTTTTTTTTCTTCTTTTCTTTGTTTTTTCATATGAAAAGATGTAACTACATTATGGTTGTACTACATTTACTACTTTTTAATATCTTGTTACATCTCAATAAACAGATTGTTAAAAAAAAAAAAAAAATTTGGCATCGCGAGCTTTTCACAGGATCGCTACGGATTCCGACTCGGACCGGATCACAAGGCGTATCCGGGCTGTGGCGAGACTCGAAGCAGACAGCGCTTGTGCTTCATGGTCAGCCCATATTCTGGTGTCATGTCCAGCATTTCTCCCGGCATCCCGCTAAACTTTAACCTCTGGAGGAGGATGGCCAGGAACAGGAAGACCTCGGCCCGGCCGATGGACTCTCCGATGCAGCGCCGCTTGCCCAGGCCGAACACCAGAACTTTCTCTCCTTCCAGCTTGTTGATGTCCGTCCCGTCGGCGCTGAGGAACCGGTCAGGGTTGAAGCAGGACGGATCCTTCCACAGTTCCCTGCAAGGAGAGACAGAAGCGTCACTGCACTGCTTTTACATTGTTTTCACCTGTAAACATACATGCGTTTGACACTCGCTGCTCTTCGGTCGTTTAAAAAAAAAAAATTGCATCGGAATGGTACGAAACTTGGTAAAGGTTTTGGCACTTGCTTTGTTAACACACACACACACTCAAAAATCATGGAGATTATTCGAACAGGTTAAATCAGTGGTTCCCAATCCTGGTCCTGGGGACCCACAGCTCTGCACAGTTTGTATGTCTCCCTCATTTAACACACTTGATTCAGATCATCATCTCGTTAGGAAAGAGCTCTATGAACTGTACTGGGTGTGTCAGATAAAGGAGACGTATAAAATGTGCAGAGCTGTGGGTCCCCAGGACCAGGATTGAGAACCACTGGGTTAAATGGTCAATAATGAGCGCATTGGAAATGAATGGGAGACGAGTTTCCTCTAGTGGAAGCGTTTGGTACTGCAGCCGAACACACTCTCACTGAAGATCATTTACTGAGATATCAGACTAAACATTTTTTAGACTTGTTTAGATTTTACTCACAGTTTTAGAGTAGAACATGCTTTGAGCATATATTTCATATACAAATTTCAAATTGTATTTTTGCTCATTTTTCATAACAATAAACGTAAAATTCTGTAACTTTTTTCAAGTTTACTTTTTAAAACTTTTTTTCACTTCAGCAATAATCTGCCAAGTGTCGTCTTTAAGAGATCAAACTTCAGTCTGTCGCTCTAAAGCGTTCAAGATTTACCACAGTTTAAGCTGGAAGATGTAATCGTCAGGTCTATGCTCAAAAAGCGAATAAATGGATTTTAAATACAGCGTAAATATAATTTAGTACCATAAAATCCCCAAAATACAAAATATTAAATAAAAAAACATTATCGAACTAAAATATAGTACATTCATTTCATTGAAATAAAAAAATAAATTTCAGTCATTTTTTGACCGACACAAAGAGTTAAAACTCTGTGTTTTTTTCTCCTGTTACACTGCCCTTATTTCTTTATCTAGCTAAAGTTCCCCTGTGGTGTAAATCCAGCTTTTAATGTAGTTTATGTGTCTATGTGGTGTTTTTAATGTGCTTTAAGACAAAGCATGTGTAAATTCATAAGTCGACAGCATTGCTGAGTATTTCCTCCTTAAAACTGCAGTGAACCAAAGACAGTCTCAAAAACACGCTTTGAAATCGCTGGTGTTTCTGACGTCACAAACTACCTTGTAACCAATCAGATCAACGTGTGATCGTCAACCAGTGGATCTCTGAGCTGAGTGAATGAGTGGAGGCGGGGCTCATTTGCATATTCATAGAACTAAATGAGGCAAGGGTGTCGAGTTACAGTCAAGATATTATAAGACATGAAGATTTTTTTCCAAGGAAAAACATTTAAATATGTCATTTTGGTGATCAAGATAAAGATAAAATTATTGACTATAGGGGGACTATAAATCTATTTTAATAATTTTTGCATTTATTATTTATTTTAATCAATTTAATTAAAATCTTTTTATATCTTTACATATCTATTAATATATTTTTCATTATTTGTTTTTACATTGTTACATGTTCTCTACACTTTTATGGTAACCATGTTTGAAAACTGCTTTAAGGAGTCACTGTGTCACTTATTAGGTATTTTAAAGGTATTTTAGACATTTACTATGGTATTCTTGGAAGTACCATGGATGGAGAACCATTTAAATATATGTAAAAATACCATAGTATTTCCACCTGATACTAATTTATTATACTATAAACTATACCAGTTTAAAATATTCTTAGGGAAAAAAATGCATTATATTATATTATATTATATTATATTATATAATATTATATTATATTATATTATATTATATTATATTATATTATTTAAATATATTTGTATTATTTAAGCAATTTTATTGTTTGCATATCAAATTAAATATGTTTAAAATCATTGTACCATAGTATCGCCACAGACAGTACACTGTAATTTATTATATTATATACTTTACCAGTTTAAAATATTATTAGGAAAAAAGAAAACGTGCTATTTAATTATTGATTGATAGAAATAAATTTGTATTGTTTGCTCATTTTAATTTGACTTAAATATATTACATAGTAAATATATATTTCAAATCAGTACTTAAACCCACAGTCGTCCTGTGACACTGGAAATGCGTCTCACAAGCACATGAACTCATCGTAATAAACTCACGGGTCGTGGTTGACCTGCCACTGGTTGATAAACACACAGGTGTCTCTGGGAATGAAGTATCCATTGAGCGACGTGTCTTTAGACGTGCTGGAAGAGAAGAACACAGCACAGTTAGCTCGAGTCACGCTTCTGTCCTGAGCTCATGATGCCGCTTCACACTCACCAGTGAGGAATGGTGAACGGCATGAAGGAGGAGTGTCGGAAGATCTCCAGGATGAAGGCCTCGAGGAGCGGCAGGTCCGTTCTGTCGGACAAGCGCGGCGTACGATCCATTCCGATCTTTTCTTCTACAAAACATTTCAATGCCATTTGTCAGATCAGAAGATTTTAAAACACAATCTCATGGAAATTCAGAACTATTGTACACTGCTGGCTGTGTGTGTGTCCCACTGTCGGTTATGTTTAACAGTGGACCGTTTTTCTACAAATCACGCTCGATATGAGTTCACGTGAATCGCCACCTCGTAAAAAACTGTCGTGTTTAAATGCAATATCTCTCCATCTAGACAGACTCACTCAGTTCTTCCTGCAGGCGCTCCTGGATCTCGGGATAGGCCACTAGATAGACGACAGCCCAGGACAGAGCCGTGCTGATGGTGTCGAAACCTGCCGATGAGAACACACACACACACACACACACACACACACGCCTCAGTATCATCCATGCACCCGTATGAACATTCTGGCTGATACTGATAACCGATAATTCTTTATATTTGAAAGCCGATAACAGATATATATTCTGAGAAATCTACATCCAAATTTGTATATAATTTTTGAAAGGCTGATTACAAAAAAAATAAAGTCATCCATGCACACATATGAACTTTCTGGCCGATAACCGATAATTCTTCATATTTGAAAGCCGATAACTGATATATTGACCGATAAATCTAAATCCTGATTTTTTTTAATAATTTTTGAAAGCCTGATTACAAACACAAAAGTCATCCATGCACACATATGAACATTCTGGCTGATACCGAAAACTGATAATTCTTTATATTGGAAAACCAATAACTGATATATAAAACTTATAGTTTTATCCAGCCGATATGACACGTTGCACTTATTGTATTTTACATTTTTGAAGTGATTTCAATCATATTTCAATTCAAATCCATCATGGTGAACAGTGCGCTTCTGAGGCGTCTCAGCTGGAGGAAACAGTACATTATTTATCGGCCAAATATATCGGTTTAAATAAGATTTCAAATGAACGTATATGGACTGATGCCGATATCTCGCGCTTCCCTAATCCAGAACTCACCGGCTCCGAAGAGGTCATTGACGATCCCAACGATCTTCTCGTCGGACACTTGTACGTTTGAGTTCTCGTCCAGCTTGCGGTCTTCGCAGTGGTCGATGAGCGAGTCGGTGATGTCACGGATGTTGTCCTGAAACACATTTCGCATTATTGAGCGACTTTTGATTTTCTAAATCTGACACAGTTATTGAACTGAACTGAATAAACATTGATCCGAATAACGACACTATTGTCTTTTTTTAGACAGAATTTGAATGCGTCTCATCTTTGACGTTTGCATCGATTATTACATTGTTACAATTTTATACAATTTTCGATAACTGTGATTTTGTATATGTACATTTCTGTTCTCTGATAACAGATCACTGTAAATTGTAATGCATTTTCTGTAAATCTACTTTGAAACGATGTGTTTTGTGAAAAGCACTAAACGAACAAATGCGAATTGAATTCTGTTATTTCTATTATATAAAGAACTTAAGAACTGATCTGACGTATTCAAGCGTTCACCTTGTCGAACGTGTCGTAATGATCCGAGACGATCCTCTGAATGAACTTGCTGAAGCGAGCGTTGATGGCGAGGAATTTCTTCATAGATGCACTGGGAAAGATGCGCAGAATCGGGATGAAATCCGCAGGATTCCCGCTTCCCACGATCTTCCCGAACTCGTCGCTCAGGTTCACCAAGCCCACCAGCTCGTCGTCGTCGTGGCTGTAGCGGCGGCCGAAGCAGATCCCGCAGATCACGTTGGCCACGGACACCACGATGTGCCGGAACGGGTCGAAGCTCCCGTCGGACTTCATGACGGTGTGAAGCCTCTGGATCAGATACAGTCCCTCTTTGCTGATGTGTTCTTCCAGAGCGCAGGAATACTCGGAGCTCTCGCCCTGGACCGTGGAGAAGGTCCTCAGTGCGCTAAGAGCTAGCTTTCGACGCGCACGCCAAACTCCCACCTGATCCGTGCTGAACGCCAAACTCTTCCCGTCGCTGATGAACCTGGTGCTGTAGAGATCGGGACGCCCGGAGAACTCCTCGCCCTGTTTGATGAGCGCCTGTCGGATCACCTCGTTCCCGCTGAGCACCACCACGGGACGCGTGCCGATCTGGATCTGGAACACTGGCCCGTAACACTTACTCATGGCGGTCAGGCTCAGGTGCGGGTTGCTTCCCACTTCCAGAACGTTCCCGATGATGGGAAGAGGCTTGGGTCCGGGAAGCTTCTGGAGCCCGTCGGGAATCTTGGTGCGCATGAGGCGCATTAGCAGATACACCACACATGTGGTGATGATGGCCACGAGGCTCTCGGACACTGAGATCGGGCCCAGAACCGGGACAAACGTTAGAGGCATTGCTGAACCTGTGCGAAACAAGAGAGAGATCAAATGACTGAGAAGGAGAGAAAGAATGCAGCAATACTAAAAGAAAAGATGTGTCTTTCTGCAACCATTGCATGAGGTTCTTTAGTTCATGCATGCAAATAACTGATAGATGTTTCACACAGGATAAATAATGTATTAATACTAGAAAAAAAGGTTTCTGCGCAAAACAAGAGAGAGTTCAATACGACTTGGTTATTTGCATTTTATAAAATCTATTAATGATAAACTAAACTTGGAGAGATTTGCCTCAAGGTCAGCGCATATCTTGAGACACACACATGTTAGAGGCATTGCTGACCGAAATAGACGAACTGACAAGTCTTCCTGAGACACCGACAGTCACTCCCCACATAAGATCGGATCTTACGGATCCAAATACGGATAATCTTCATGAGCGTTCTGGCCGGGAAATCCAGCGCTCATACAAACCACGTTCCAAAAGGCAACGCTCTCCTCCACCTTCAAGATCGGCAGTTTTAACTGAACCTTGTCCATCTTCTCAGACTTCATCTCTCCATTCTACCGCTGCTATTACACCGATTCCACCCATTTCAAAATGTTCAGTCAATAGCCTACGTCAAGTCCTCTCCAGCTCCGGAATCCATTTCTCCCGCAGATCATCAAAAGCTCAACTCTACAATCTTTTCATCAGTTCCAGCATTCCAACAAACACTTCAACAGCTCATAAAAGCAAGACTCGCCCCTCTTCTACCTCCGTTTCTCTCCCGGTCCGGCGTTCTGAACCCACACAATCCCAACGTGCCGATTCGAAGGCCGCCGGCGCTGCCAGTGCCACGGCTCGCACTTCCTTGTCCGCCGGTATTTCCACCCGGCCAACAACAGCGGCCGCAAAAAACAGTTCCGCTTCTTCTCCAGTTCTGACAAACTTCTTGCAGTCAGCCCCACTCCTCAGGCAAGAACCAAACTTACAAACACTTTCCACTGCACTTCCCTCTGCTTCTCCAGTTCTCTCTAATCTTCTTTATAATAACCCTTGTGTCAGGTCACCCTCACAGACAGTTACTTTTCTCTCACCCTCAAACCAACCTACTCAGATAGCAGATCCTAGCGTGAGGTTGCCTTCGCTAGCCATCCCCCCTCCTCTTTCCTTCCATTCCAATTCACCTCAATCCTTTCTTCCCCTTTCTATCCTCCAATTGCCTCCCAATATCCTTCCCAGTACACATCCGAGCGTGAGGTTGCCTCCGCAAAGGATTTCTACACCTTTTTTCCCACAAACCCTCCTTTTCCTCTCATTCCAGCCCATGCCAGCCATCTTGGACACCAGTCAGTAATGGGACCCTCCGATCAACATTCATCAACTTTTCTCAACACTAACACTTGCTCTTCAGATACCATCCGCTTGCCAGCCCATTCTCTCTCCACAGCAGTCCATCTTCCAGCTCCTCCCAACGCAGTCGCCATGGAACCACCTCCAGTCTCAGCCCATCTCCGTTCCCTAATTCTATCAGAAATTCAGAACATTGGCTCCGGAAGCAGACTCCGATCCAACTCCAGTTCCACCTTATTCAGAACTCATATTCCTCTAGACCAGGGATGGGCAACTTCGGTCCTGGAGGGCCACTGTCCTACAGAGTTTAGCTCCAACCCTGAAAAAATCACCTGCCTGTAATTTTCTAGTAATCCTGAGGACCTTGATTAGCTTGTTCAGGTGTGTTTGATTAGGGTTGAAGCTAAACTCTGCAGGACAGTGGCCCTCCAGGACCGAAGTTGCCCATCCCTGCTCTAGACCATCCCCTCAGATATCTCCATACCCTATCCACGAATACCATCTTACAAGCCGTTTCTCCCAGAACACTCCAAACCTACTGGACAGCTTGGGGTTCCTTCAAAAACTTCCACAGAGCTCACAACATGGTTTTTCCTGAGTTTTCCCTCCTCTCAATATCCTCCTTCATCACATACCTCCATCACACCAGTTTAATTCAACCAGGATCAATCAAAGTCTACCTTAGCGGAATTCATTTCTTTTTTAAGCTCCTCCATGGCCAACAGTGCCCCAACATTTCGAATCCTCAGATATCCCTCCTCATCAAAGGTTTACAAAAAAACAATCCCCCTCGTCCAGACTCTAGACAACCTTTAACCATCGACATTCTTAGCATCTGCCTAACCACTCTCCGCTCAGGTCTTTTTTCTCCCTACAAAACAAGAACCCTAGACGCCATGTTCAATTAGGCTTTCTTTGGTTTCCTCAGAGTCTCAGAATTCACCACCAACTCAAAATTCAACCCATCCATCCATCCTACATTCTCCGACCTTCAAATAATAAACCATGACACCATACGTTTCAACATCAAACAAAGCAAAACCGATCAATTGAAACATGGTCATTCGATTTTAATTTTCAATTTGCCAACCCCCATCCAACCATACCAGTCCTTAAACCTTTTTCTTCACCAGAGGAAATCCCAAATCCCAAATCACCTCTTCTCTCGACCCTCTTTTCATCTATGATAAAAACCTCCCTGCCTCCAGACATTGGTTTCAAAAGAACCTCAAATCCATCCTCAACAGTTCCGGCATCCCAACCAAACATTTCTCTTCACATTCCTTCCGAATAGGTGCAGCCACTACAGCAGCGCAAAGGGGCCTTTCCGATCACCAAATCAAAATGCTAGGTCGATGGTCGTCCCACGCCTTTGAAACATATGTTCGTTCAGATCTGCATAACATTAGACAAGCACAACAAACACTAGCATCCTTCTGAATCCGGACCGCTTCTCCCTACTATTTGCATCTTACCGCTTACCTAGCCCCGCAGGGCGTGCATTCATCTGGATGCAGTGTGGGCTCCCCCGTCCAGATGCATCGTAGGCTCTCCCGTTCGACTTGCTGTGTGGGTCCCCCCTAATTTTGATTACAGAGTTGAACTCCCTATTTATAAATATGGGGGAGGGCTCTCTCCGTCGAAATGCAGCGGGAGCTCTCCCGGTCGAATCGCAGTATGAGCTTTCCGTTCGGGCGCCGTGGGGGCTCTCCCTTTCCGAATCGCTGTGTGACCCTTCATTTTTTTTAACCATGGAGGCTCTCCCGTTCGGATCGCAGTGTGGGCCCTCCTATCCGAAAAGAGGACTGGAGGTACCAAGGATTGCACGTCCCTCGAGCGCGACGGGCCATTTATGTTTATGTGATCTAAGCCCCCTGCGTCAGAAGGACGGTAGTTCTGCATTTCCTCTGTATGCCGTAGGCTCCCTCTTGCTGCGTAGGGAGTTTAGCTTCAGATATTGGTGGCCCGTTTGCCTTTAGGGACGAGGACCCCTTCCCCCGTTTGTGACATCTGGAGGCCCTATGTTCTTTAACTCCATGGGGCTCCATGTCATGGATGCGGCAGGGCGTTCTCCAACCTCGTACTCAAACCTCCAGTCCCAAGATACTCCCGCAGGAGTAATTTCTGAAAGTCACTGCCGCAGCAGTACAGCGGTGAGATGTACCCCAGTAAATTTCCACAAGCTCATGTCGTTCCACTCCACAATGAACGCAGGCACTCTTTCATACACAGCTCCCGCCGGAGCTCCACTCATAGCCCCACATGGTGGGCATAGTAGGGAGACGCAGTCCAGCCAGAGTTACCACAGGAGCCCCGTTAAACATCCCTGCTGCAGCAGCATCTATCCATGCCCCATACAGCTTTAAATTTCCACTTTTTTGGGGGGGGTAGAATGTTTTAAAGCTCTTAGGCATACTGTATTTTCTAAGTTTCTTAATTATTTGATCATGCTATTCTAACTTGCTGTCCCAAATTTTTATTCGACACTTTTGGGGGGTATATCAGAGCTCGAGTTGAAGCTGCTTCATCGAGCCCCTCTTCAGTGGACAGCAAGCCAAATAAATTTAACCTAATATCTTAAAGATTTTATGGGCAAACAAACTCGTTAATTCATGCAGTGCAACTCCATATTTAGTGCTGAAAACTTTCTGAACAAAGGAACATATAGACATAATTAGGTTTATATTTAAATCTAAAAACTCTATAATGACCATGCACACAGTCAGTGAACAAGCTGTACAATACTGTGTAAAACAAGTCAGAAGAAACTAGAAAGAATTCATAGTTTGCAGTAAAAATGCTAAAATGACATCAGCACATATGATCAAATATTCTCCAATGAAAAAGGCATTGACAGCTGACTTACACAGAGTGATCTGACGAGTATTTCCCTGTCTCTTCTCTTCTGAATGTGTGTATCCAGAGTCAATCTGAGTGTGTTGAGGAGTCCTGCGCGAGAGGCTTTATAGAGGACAGCGCATCACGATTGGCTGCTGCTCGCGTGACGTCATGCTCTGTGAGTGAGTGAGCTGTATTACTGATCATTAATGAGTTATTAATGAGACTCTTAATGAGTTCTCTTGCGTTTCCACAAATCTATATGACAATATTTTTTAAATTGAAAAAAAAAAAAAATGATATGCTATATTTTTTGTTTCTATATTTACTTTTATTATTAAACGTAAATTCAACACGGAAACTTAAACATAATGAACATAATGATCGGAATTCAACAATATTTAGTATATATTACTTAAATCTTTCAAAAGTCCCTTTAATCAATCAATCAATAAATAATGTGAAACTATAAAATACTCTATATGAATATGAATTAATGAGTTAAGCTTTGTTGGGCAATATTTTTTTATGTGATACTAATTCAATTCACATTTATTTGCAGCGCTTCACAATAGACTCCACATCATTTCAAAGCAGATTTACAGAAAATGCATGAGTAAATATTACAGTTTATAGTGATCTGTTATCAGAGGAAATTTATGTATTTCAGAAATGTACATATACAAATCACACAGTTAGCTAAACATGTATTAATTAAAGGCAGAAATAATGTGTTAATTGAAGTAATGAATACTTGTTTGTTAACAAATTATTATGACTTATAGAAAATTGTAGCATTGGTGCATGTTGATTCAGAGCCTGCGTCATCAATCAATGCATAGACCGAGGAATAAATGAACAATGCAGATTATAAATTATATGCATAAATCTTAAAAATACACAGCTCTATACATCTATTAATGCATGTAAATAGTAAAATGGAAAGAATGAACGAAAACACGCTTCTTCTTGTTCATTGATCTGATCTTAACCGTCAGAATTAAGTGCCATGAATTAGTTTGACAATTTCAGCAATTATAGGACTAAATAAATAGTTTATTGCAACACATGATCGCCTATAGACACAGTCGCGCATTGATCTGCGGGTTCATGTTCCGCCTGGCACGCGCTCGGAACTCATTAAGCAACAGGTAAAGCATCGCGTGCAAAGGTGTTTCAGAGCCCCTGCACTACATTTCTCGCGTGCAAAGGTGTGTGTGTGTGTGTGTGTGTTAGAGCCCCTGCACTACATGTTCACAGTTCTCGCTCGCTGTGTCAACAGGAAAAGCCGCCAGAATGGAGTAAAAGCGTGTGACACTCAAAGAGCGGCAGTAAATCAGAGTCTCTGAGTTCTGTGGTCGATTTCCTTTGGAAGAGTCTCGCGACCTCAGACTGTTATCGTGATTTGAAGCACGCTCAGATAAACAGCATCGCGTGCGTGCACCTGTGGTGCGCGGGTTAAACATTGCCCGCGTTGCGTGAGAGCGCGAGCGCGCGTGCGCGAGGATGCTGGAGGGGCAAACAAGTTCAGTTTCTTCAAGAGTTCAGTTTCTTCATCATAAACCGAGATCCTGAGAACTAAAACTAGAGATAAACTGAGAACTGGAGATCCTTCTTCTGTCTCGATTCTGTCATTCGTGCACGCGCAGTGATTTACCTGTGATTTCAGCAGTGCGCGCTTTATTTCATTCGTTTCTTTTGTATTTCGCCTCTCTGTACTTTAGAAAAGATCTCGCTGGATGAGAAGGAGATGTTCAGATGTTCATCTTCTGATGGCTGATGGTCTCTTTATAACGAGTTCAGTTCATTAAAGATCATGAAGGATCTGGTGAGAATGAATGTCCCTCTAATGTCCTAAAACATCTGCACAAAATATACACGTTTTTTTGTTGTTGCGTGGTAGGCCTATATTATATTATATTAAATTAGGCTATATTATATTATATTATATTATATTATATTATATTATATTATATTATATTAAATTAGGCTATATTATATTATATTATATTATAGCACTATTATAATTGTTAATAAAATGTATATATTTTTAATAGTTTTTATTTACAATGATGACAAATAGATATC
>CM040798.1:44857406-44889906 GCA_022829025.1 Squalius cephalus
GTGATGAGCACAAACACACCCACACACACACACACACACACACACACACACACACAAGAAACAGGCCATAAACACCAGAGTTTGATTATAAAGCTTCATACCCAGAATTAAATGTTTCTACATATCTGACCATCGCACATTTTTAAATAAAATGATGCAAAAAAAATCTCTGACTTGAACTTGTGCATCTTTACAGCTGCCGATACGCCTGGTTTCCCGAGCACACCTGCGGCCGCTGCTCATTGGCTGATTCGTGACGCTGCCAGGTAAAAATAGCATGTGAATTTGCACAGATAATCACTTGAAAGGCTTTATAATAGTGCTGTTGATATGGGCTATAAGCTTTGTCTAGATAACATCTCAGCTTAAAACTCACCGTTCATTCAATTCAAGCGCTCCAAACATGGAAACATATCCAGTTCTTCAACTTAAACCTGAAATTAACAATAATAATAGCTGTCAAAATCTCATCTGACTTCCTTATTCACAAACCCATTTCCATTCAGAGGTAAAATCTGAAGTGCTTCAACAAATATAGGCTATATTTGTGTATTTGTATAATTTATTTGTATGTTTCTTCTGATATAAACAAAGGAGAAACTGATACACAAAATAATGAAAAAATGTATATGATGCATTGTAAAGGGCATTAATTATTCCTTGTAATGCACCTTATTGTATGATCTCATTAATAATTGTAACCACAGTTATAAAACATTAATTGAACACTTTTAGAAAGAACAGTGCATTAAAACACATGACAAACAACCAACTTCAGATGTAACAAGAATTTTAGAATGCATTTTAACTTTAGTTACAATTATTTATGAAGAGTTATAATGCATTATGCAAGGTAAGTAAGGTAAGTATAATGCATTAAGTAAGACCAAATGGATGTCAAATAATGAGATGCTAAAGAAATAGAAATTATATTTTACTTGCGCTCGTAGTAAAGCAGCAGCAGATTCTCAATCTTAGAAGTTTGATCACATTCAGAAAAGTCATGATTCACAGGTACTAATAATGTTAAATGTGCACTTATATTTAAAGGTTTGGGGTCAGTAAGATTTTAATACTTTTATTCATCAAGGACGCAAAAGTGACAGTTGATCAAAAGCAAACAGCAGAAATCATGTTGTTTTGAACTTTATATTCATTTAAGAACAACAAAAATATGAACTGTCTTCAACACTGATAATGTAAGGCTCCAGCTTGTAATGACTCTCCCTGCCTCTAGTTGGCACTGAGCTGTAATGACTCTCCTAGCCACTAGGTGGCCCCAGCTTCTGTAAAATTCATTGTTGCCACTCATTAGTATTTGATTTCTCCCACCTATGGGGTTCATTAGCTTGTTTGTGTTGGCCATGCCAATGTATTTAAGCAAGCCTCTTTCTTTCAGTTGTGTTCAGTCTTGGGCCTACTATGCTTGTATTTTCCTTGCCAAGAAAGCTAAGTCTGTTGTATTTTCGGATTTGCCTTTTTCTCACATTTTGTCTCTTTGATTTTTTCTCTGGAAGCTCGGCTTCCTTTTTGTTGTACTTTTAAACTTGGACTCTTCAGTAAAAACTGCATCTCAAGCCTCTCCAGTTTTAACCACCCAATCTGTGCCAGCTGACAGACCCTAGCCGAGACTGCCAGCACCAGAGAGGTATGACGGAAATCCTGAGAGATGTCAAGGCTTTATCACTCAGTGTACTCTGGCATTCAGATTACAACCTAACAGCTTTCCCACAGAGAACAGCAAAGTGGCACACATCATCACTCTCCTCACCGGAAAGGTGCTGGACTGGGTTACGGCTTTGTGGGAACAAAATTCCCTGCTTACTGACAGTTGTGACCTGTTTGTTGCAGAAATGAGGAGGTTGACCACAGGCTGCTTCAGATATCTCAAGGGACAAGGAGTGTGGCAGAGTTTGCAATATAGTTCCGCACATTAGCCTCAGAGAGCGGTTGGGACCAACGAGCCGAGCCCTGAGAGCAACGTTTCACTGTGCCCTGTCCCCTGAACTGAAAGATGAACTGGCCTTCCGAAACCCGGCTCCTGACCTTGAATCCCTTATTGACATTGCCATCAGGGTGGACAACCGCATTCGAGAGCGCAGACGGGAACGCCGTGGGAAGGTCAGGCTGTCTGAGCCCCAAGTTTCTAGCAGTGCCATTGAATCCCCTTCCACTTCCCATGAATTTTGAGGAACCCATGCAGTTGGGAAGGGCCAGACTGTCGCAAGCCGAACCACGCATGAGGGGGAAATGCTGTTTGTACTGTGGAAAGCCAGACCACTTCAGGTCCAACTGTCCCAAGTTGACGGGAAAAGACAACTCTCGTCCAGGAAGAGGGAGGCTGGGACAAGAGTAATCACCTTTCCCCAACCAGCAGCTTCTGGGGGTTTCACTCGACTTTTTCCCCCTCTCTGCCCCAGAAAGAGCTGCCATGAAGGAATATATCAATGATGCTCTTAACAGCGGATTCAACCGTCCATCTACATCGCCGGCAGGGGCTGGCTTCTTTTTTGTGGGGAAGAAGGATGGCGGTCTTCGGCCTTGCATTGATTACCGGGGTCTTAAACGCATCACTAATGACCACGGCCTTCGAACTCTTACAAGGGGCGACCATTTTCACAAAGGTAGACCTTCGAAATGCCAACCACCTTGCTAGGATACGAGAAGGAGATGAGTGGAAGACGGCTTTTAACACTACAAATGGCCACTATGAGTATCAGGTAATGCCCTTTGGGCTAGTCAATACTCCGTTTTTCAGGCACTTATTAATGATGTAGTAAGTGATATGCTAAACAAGTTTGTATTTGTTTATCTTGATGACATTCTCATCTTCTCTCGTTGTTATCAAGAGCATGTCCAACATGTCTGACTCGTCCTATCTCTCGAGAATAGTGAATTTCATGTCCCCACTGTCTCTTTTCTTGGATTCATTGTTTCTAGTGGCAATGTCCAGATGGATCCTGTACCAGTGTACCAGCTGCTGCTCAACTTGTCCAGAGGTGTCGATGGACATGGCGGAGAGCACGAGCAGCCCTGCTAAGAGCCACTCAACAGCAGCAGAGGTATGCAAACCAGCACCGTAGAATTGGACCATCACTCAGACCAGGACAGAGAGTGTGGCTGTCAACTAGGGATCTCCCTCTGCACGTTGAGTCACGGAAACTAGCACCTCGCTTCGTCGGGCCCTTCAAAGTCCTCAAAAGGATCAACCCAGTGTCCTACCGTCTTCTTCTACCATGTGTATTCATCCCACATTTCACGTCTCCTATTTGAAACCTGTTGCCTGTTCTCCTTTGTCCCCAGCCAGGAACCCCCCCCCCCACACACACACACACACATAGAAAACAGCTGTTATACATTTTAATAATATTTCACTGTTATTACTGTATTTTTTATCAAATAAACATCTTTGGTGAGCAGAAGACTCTTTTAGAAATCTTTTGAGCGGAGAAAAATGCTCTCATGAAAGGCTTATATCAGCGGATTATAAAATGACCATAAACAGAATGATTTGATTCGGTTGATGGGGTTACACAAATGCAAAAGATATTGCACGGGTTATGAGCCCTTTGGAGGAAAATGAAGCGAAGCAAAGCTCCTGTCGTGCGAGGTCACATCACCCTACCGAAACACACTAACCCAAACACACTACCAAAACTTTGCTGCGCTTCGATAAACACAACACACGCAGGTCTCTTCTTGTATCTTGTTGATTCTTTGACATGTTATTTTTTGCATCTTGGCTGGAGTTAATCACACACTTTCCTCCTTCAGGACAGCTACTTGGACACTGTTCGCGTGGATTCTGCGGTGTGTGTGTGTGTGTGTGTGTGTGTGTAGCCGATGTTACGAGTCGCGACATGCGTGAGAGGACCTGTCATTAAAACGTTTCCCTTTCTACCTTTATATAAACACTATCATTCTGTCATTTAGGAACAGGCAAAGAAGGTAATTTGAGCCCTGCAGTCGTTCATAAAACAAATATCTGTCCTTACAAGCTTGTCGGAGAAATGCATCTGATGCCAGTCGCCCTCCTCCGACCGAATATACATGCTGGATAATTCTGGGGTTTTTTTTGCTAAATGTAAACTCTGAAAAAAAAGTCAGAAGCGTGAGATAAAATGTCCCAATTACCTTTTCTGTTTTCCCTAGCGGATACAAAAAAAAAAACTAAATTCCAAGTTGGAAAATAGTCATTGAGTGTCACAGGGACACACAGGAAAGTACGTAGATCCAAATGCAGTATGGCAGTAGTTGTTTAATAAAATGTAATCCATCTCGTAGTCATCCAGGCAAGGTTCAAAATCCATGATAGCAATCCAAAATACAAATACTAATACAAATAAACAAAACAAGAAACAGGCAAGAACGCAGACCAGAAGTGTAGTGACGATTAACAATGACTCCGTGACAAGGACTAAAACAGACAGGGTATTTATACACAGAAACTAAACAATGTAATGGGAAACAGCTGCGTGCAATGAGTGATGAGAACAGACAAAGGATTATGGGAATTGCGGTTCCAGAGTGAATGGTGACAGGAAGGGAAAGAGACCTCTAGTGGACACCCGGGGAAACACAAACCAGACACTGTGACATAACCCCCCCTCTACGGAGCGGCTACCAGACGCTCCACGACACGAAACAAAAAAAACAACAAAAGTCCAGGAGGGAGGTGGAACGGTGGAGGATCAGGGGGAGGGATGGAGGGCCAGGACCATGGAGGGGAATGGAAACAGGGGGTGACGGTTTAGCCGATGGCCAGAGCGAAGCAGATTGTCCGTCGGGTGGCCAGGGCGAAACAGACGACCCATTGGGTGGAGCAGACAGTTCATCAGACAGCCAGGGCGGCTCAGACAGTCCATCGGGCGGCCAGGGCGGAGACGACCCTTCAGGCGACCAGGGCGGAGCAGATAGTCCATCGGGCGGCCATGGCGAATACGACCCTTCGGGCGGCCATGGCGAATACGACCCTTCGGGCGGCCGCGGCGGAGACGACCCCTCGGGCGGCCAGGGAGGAGACGACCCTTCAGGCGGCCATGGCACAGGAACAGACACCGGCTCAGGAACAGGAACAGACACCGGCTCAGGAACTGGAACAGACACCACCGGCTCAGGAGCAGACACCACCGGCTCAGGAGCAGACACCACCGGCTCAGGAGCAGACACCACCGGCTCAGGAGCAGACACCACCGGCTCAGGAGCAGACACCACCGGCTCAGGAGCAGACACCACCGGCTCAGGAACAGACACCACCGGCTCAGGAACAGACACCACCGGCTCCGGAACAGACACCACCGGCTCGGAGGCGGCCATCTTGTCGGAAGACACAGGCTCGGCAGACGTGGCGTGAACAGGCTCGGCGGCGGCCATCTTGTCGGAAGACACAGGCTCGGCAGACGTGACGTGAACACTCTCGGCGGCGGCCATCTTGTCCGAAGACCCAGGCTCGGCAGGCGTGACGGGAACACTCTCGGTGGCGGCCATCTTGTCCGAAGACACAGGCTCAGGAACAGTCTCTGGATCGGCAGACGTCCTGTGCTTCCTCCATGCCTGCAGTACCGCCACTGCATAAAAAAGGAAGACCACTCTCTTGGCCGTGGCAGGACTAATGGTGGGCGGCTCTGAGACGATCTCAGGGACGACAGCGGGCTGCTCGGAGGGAACGGCCTCTGGGACGACAGCGGGCTGCTCGGAGGGAGGGAACCATTAGGGAGACGGGAAGTCTTCCTCTTCCTTGTCCGCGAGCGACTGGGTGCTGTTCTCTCCCCGGAATTAACTGGGAGCGCAGCACTCTCCTCCCTGATATGAGCACACAAAGCATAACACTCATTTAACGTCATGCGTGGCTCCTCCTCTTCAGCTTGATGATTCCCATTCCACTGTTTCCTCTCCCTCTTTGTGATTGAGGAAAAATCACGAAAACTCATACCGCTGGATCTATATGGTGACGGAGTCATTCTGTCACAGGGACACACAGGAAAGTACGTAGATCCAAATGCAGTATGGCAGTAGTTGTTTAATAAAGTGTAATCCATCTCGTAGTCATCCAGGCAAGGTTCAAAATCCATGATAGCAATCCAAAATACAAATACTAATACAAATAAACAAAACAAGAAACAGGCAAGAACGCAGACCAGAAGTGTAGTGACGATTAACAATGACTCCGTGACAAGGACTAAAACAGACAGGGTATTTATACACAGAAACTAAACAATGTAATGGGAAACAGCTGCGTGCAATGAGTGATGAGAACAGACAAAGGATTATGGGAATTGCGGTTCCAGAGTGAATGGTGACAGGAAGGGAAAGAGACCTCTAGTGGACACCCGGGGAAACACAAACCAGACACTGTGACATTGAGAGTATGTTACTGAATAAGTTGGAGCAGTTTGTTCTGACCTCTGACAGCCAGTTTGGTTTTAAACCTAAACATGGCACAGATATGTGTATCTTTGCTCTAAAGGAGATTTTAGATTTGTATAACAGGCATAATTCCACAATTTTTATGTGTTTTATTGATGCCTCTAAAGCCTTTGATCGTGTAAATCATGAAAAATAATTTTACAAGTTACACAACTAGTGAGACTAGTTCTAGTGAGAATTCTGGTTTTTTTTTGGTATGCTCATCAGTCAATGTGTGTAAAATGGGGTAACTGTGTCTGTGGTTTCAGTGTATTCAATGGAGTTAGACAGGGAAGCATTTTTTTGTATCCCTTTCTTTTTAATGTTTATATGGATGATTTATCGAAGCTGCTAAACGGCTGTGCAACAGGTTGTATGGTTGGTAACACGATCATCAACCACTTGATGTACGCGGACGATTTGGTGATTTTTTATCTGGGCTTTCAACAGTTGCTGAGGGTTTGCTCTCAATATTGCTCAGACTTTGGCATTGTATGCAATGCAAAGAAGAGTAATATTATGATTGTTAGGAGTAGGGAGGACAGGAAACTGTCTGCTAGTCTCCTTAAAGTCTGTGATGAGGCTAAATACTTAGGACACTATATAACTGATGACCTGTCAGATGATAGGGACATTCACAGACAGTGATCAGGATCTGTGAAGACTACACTTTTTAAAGCATTCTTGTGTAAACTGCCCAATTGTGGCGTCGCTACAGAAAGAGCAGTAATAAAACATGCAATAGCATGTACAGATGTATGTGTGGGTTATCTGACTCAGTAAATGGTATAATTTTAACACTGACGAACCCAACACTAAGTTCAGTCAGGTTTTTCTCCAGTATGTGGAACCATTGGCGTTTTAGCCTATATGTAAATCTGTGATATTGTGGATTCTGTCTGATTTTTGTTTCTTTTTGTATTTGTATTGGTATGTTTTATTGTTTGTGTTTTTTGGACCACGTGTGTCCTGAATAAAGCTTTGATGATGATGATGAATAATGATGTGCACTTTTATGATGGACGGATGCACTTTTATGATGGATAGATGCACTTTTATCATGGATAGATGCACTTTTATGATGGATAGATGCACTATGGACAGATGCACTTTTATGATGGATAGATGCACTTTTATGATGGATAGATGCACTTTTATGATGGATAGATGCACTTTTATGATGGACAGATGCACTTTTATCATGGATAGATGCACTTTTATCATGGATAGATGCACTTTTATGATGGACAGATGCACTTTTATCATGGATAGATGCACTTTTATGATGGATAGATGCACTTTTATGATGGACAGATGCACTTTTATCATGGATAGATGCACTTTTATGATGGATAGATGCACTTTTATGATGGACAGATGCACTTTTATCATGGATAGATGCACTTTTATGATGGATAGATGCACTTTTATGATGGACAGATGCACTTTTATGATGGATAGATGCACTTTTATCATGGATAGATGCACTTTTATGATGGATAGATGCACTTTTATGATGGACAGATGCACTTTTATCATGGATAGATGCACTTTTATCATGGATAGATGCACTTTTATGATGGACGGATGGACTTTTATGATGATAGATGCACTTTTATCATGGACGGATGCACTTTTATGATGGACAGATGCACTTTTATGATGGACAGATGCACTTTTATGATGGACAGATGCACTTTTATCATGGATAGATGCACTTTTATCATGGATAGATGCACTTTTATGATGGACGGATGGACTTTTATGATGATAGATGCACTTTTATCATGGACGGATGCACTTTTATGATGGACAGATGCACTTTTATGATGGACAGATGCACTTTTATGATGGATAGATGCACTTTTATGATGGACAGATGGACGGATGCACTTTTATGATGGATAGATGCACTTTTATCATGGATAGATGCACTTTTATCATGGATAGATGCACTTTTATGATGGACGGATGGACTTTTATGATGGACAGATGCACTTTTATCATGGACGGATGCACTTTTATGATGGACGGAAGCACTTTTATGATGGATAGATGCACTTTTATGATGGACAGATGCACTTTTATCATGGATAGATGCACTTTTATCATGGATAGATGCACTTTTATGATGGACGGATGGACTTTTATGATGATAGATGCACTTTTATCATGGACGGATGCACTTTTATGATGGACAGATGCACTTTTATGATGGACAGATGCACTTTTATGATGGATAGATGCACTTTTATGATGGACAGATGGACGGATGCACTTTTATGATGGATAGATGCACTTTTATGATGGACAGATGCACTTTTATGATGATAGATGCACTTTTATGATGGATGGATGCACTTTTATGATGGATGGATGCACTTTTATGATGGACGGATGCACTTTTATGATGGACAGATGCACTTTTATGATGGACAGATGCACTTTTATGATGGACGGATGCACTTTTATGATGGACGGATGCACTTTTATGATGGACAGATGCACTTTTATGATGGATAGATGCACTTTTATGATGGACAGATGCACTTTTATCATGGATAGATGCACTTTTATCATGGATAGATGCACTTTTATGATGGACGGATGGACTTTTATGATGATAGATGCACTTTTATCATGGACGGATGCACTTTTATGATGGACAGATGCACTTTTATGATGGACAGATGCACTTTTATGATGGATAGATGCACTTTTATGATGGACAGATGGACGGATGCACTTTTATGATGGATAGATGCACTTTTATGATGGACAGATGCACTTTTATGATGATAGATGCACTTTTATGATGGATGGATGCACTTTTATGATGGATGGATGCACTTTTATGATGGACGGATGCACTTTTATGATGGACAGATGCACTTTTATGATGGACAGATGCACTTTTATGATGGACGGATGCACTTTTATGATGGACGGATGCACTTTTATGATGGACAGATGCACTTTTATGATGGACAGATGCACTTTTATGATGGACGGATGCACTTTTATGATGGACGGATGCACTTTTATGATGGACAGATGCACTTTTATGATGGACAGATGCACTTTTATGATGGACGGATGCACTTTTATGATGGACGGATGCACTTTTATGATGGACAGATGCACTTTTATGATGGACAGATGCACTTTTATGATGATAAATGCACTTTTATGATGGACAGATGCACTTTTATGATGGACAGATGCACTTTTATGATGGATAGTAGGGATGGCGAAAACTAAACATTTTCTTGACCGACAACCGAGCCTCATTAACCGGTTGAAACCGGTTAACCGATTAGTTTAAAATATGCTACGCTATTTGAAATAACAGCCATTTTGAGCTGCGCCTGCAATTTCGCAACTCTGTCGCATCTCTCCGCCGCTCTGCCTCCCGCTCACACACACACTGCCCCGGCGTCGCCCTTCCACTCACGTCACTTTTTTTAAATCACCTACAGCGCGAAACATGAGTCCTTACGCTCCTTAGTTTCGAAATGGTTTGGGTACAAGGTGATCGCGTTGAAAATAAAGGCGTTTGTCTAGCGTTAGAAGCTCATTTGAAACATTGCCGCGGCTCATTTAAGAAAATGACAGCTCCGAAGAGACGCCGCTTTAACCTCGAGTGTTTTAGCCTGTAGCCTTTACTTTTCGCAAACCTTGTGAGCGCGCGAACCCAAACGCTGTGACCTCGCGCCAAATGTTTTTATTGGTTTATTAAGTACAAACAGGCGAGTTATGAAAAATTGAGTGTGAGGGATTTGTTCACTTCACACAAAAAGATCTTGGCATGAGAAGGCTAACTGTAGTAGAGTAAAGTCCACTGTCTATAATAGCCTAATTTAGAGATCACTTTTTTTTTTAACCGACTACCGACAACTTTGATCGGTTAACGTTGATACGGTCAACCATTGGTCAAACGGTCATCGGTTAACATCCCTAATGGATAGATGCATTTTTATGGACTTCAAAACAGAAACGGCCATTCACTGCCATTATAAAGCTTGGAAGAGCCAGGACATTTTTTATATAACTCTGATTGTATTCGTCTGAAAGAAGAAAGTCATATACACCTAGGATGGCTTGAGGGAGAGTAAATCATGGGCTAAATTACATTTTTTGGTGAATTAACCCTTTAAAGCCCAAAACATGCGTGACGAGACGCTCCTGTGCGATCTGACCTCATGTCCGCCTGTCAGCGTCTCAGAGATGAAGAGCTCGTCCTCACGCAACAGCACCCCGAGGAGACACTCCTTAGACTCGCCCGGCCGGTTCCTGCTCGCCGCTGTGTGTGTGTGTGTGTGTGTGTGTGTGTGAGTGCGTGTGTGTGTGTGTGTGTGAGTGCGTGTGTGTGTAAACCCCAGAGGAAGTGAAGGTGAAGAGTTTGAGCCCGAGGCTAAGAGAGTTTAGACAGAGCTGCAATCACACCTCGGGATCGAGCCACGCCGCTAACCTTCAACACACACACATACTCACACACACACTCGCACACACACAGTCGCTAACCTTCTATAACCAGGGCTGAAGAGAACAAGCCGAGCTGGAGAGCCAGAGAGCTCAGACTGTGTTCACACTGCACTGATGGAGTCGTAGAGGACGAGCTGCACTTCCTCACCGAGTGCAGCAAGTATAAACACATCAGAGACTCTTATTTCACACTAATAGCACAGATTTTACCCCAATTCCAACAAGCGAGCCTCATAGACAAACTGTCTTATATTCTGGGAGAGAAAGAAGAGTGTGTTCTCCTGGCAGCGCAGTACGTGTCTTCCTGCCATCATATGAGGGACAAGGGCTGAACCCTCTTTTACCTTAAACTGCTCTCTGTACTTATTTTTGTTACCATATATATATCTTTTTTCATTTTTTTTTCATTGTGATATATCTATGCATAATATGGAAATGTTTTTTTTTTTTTATTCACTTTTATCTACCTGTACGTATATGTCTATTGCTTTGGCAATATTGTGCTATTTTACACAGTCATGCCAATAAAGCTCATTTGAATTGAATAGAATTGAATTGAGAGAGAGAGAGAGAGAGAGAGAGAGAGAGAGAGAGAGAGAGAGAGAGAGAGAGAGAGAAAGAGAGAGATGGAGGGAGAGAGAGAGGTAGAGAGAAAGAGAGAGAGGAGAGAGAGAGAGAGAGAGGGAGCCCGAGGCCTGGTAGCCCAGATTTAAGAATGAGTTAGCGTGTGAAGGTTGTGTGTTGCGTGTTGCAGAAGACCACGCCTGCACACACACACACACACTCACTCACTCCACGCCTGCACCTGTCAGGTGCCAGAGAGCTTCTGATCACACACATCTGTGTCACGTCTTCATGTTCACATGTAAGTGTGTGACACCCTGTCATTTGACTAATGCCCTGTCAGTGGCCCTGGAAACACCTAAATATTTACACTGTGTTACTGATCACACACACACACACACACACACACACACACACACACACACACTAACCCGACCCCTAACCTGCCCATCACACTCAACTTTCTGTGTTTTTACATTTTCAAAAAAACTCATTCATAAGCTTGTTTCCTCAGTTTAGGCCCACAGTGACACGAGTCCCCACGAGTGTGTGCACACACACACTCTCACACACACTCTCTCTCTCTCTCTCTCTCTCTCTCTCACTCACACACTCTCATTCACACACACACTCTCTCTCTCTCTCTCTCTCTCTCACACACACACACACACTCTCACTCACTCTCTCTCACACACACACACACACACACACACTTTAACTTTATTAAAGAACCGCTATAAAGCCAAAACAATCTGTTACCTCAAATTATACGTTTATCTCTGTAAAACTGCTTTGAAACAATCTACATTGTTAAAAGCGCTATATAAAAAAATGAAGATGACTTGACTGACACACACACACACACACACACACACTCACTCACTCACTCACTCACTCACTCACTCTCACTCACTCACTCTCACACACACACACACACACACACAGACACCAGACCGCAGCTCCAGTAGCGGATCACACGCTCACTCGACGGGTGACAGAACTAATGATTAGAGTGAGTGAGTGTGTGTGTGTGTGTGTGTGTGTGTGTGTGTGTGTGTGATCTGAGATCAGATAAGCAGAGCTCATGTAATCACGGCTCGCATGCACTTCCTGCAGGTGTTTCTGCACTCAAGTGTTTCTCACGTGATTCTGCTGGATCGAGGCACGTCTGGTGCTCAGCGCGGTTAAGGTATAGACACTCTTTACCTGCAGACACTCACACACACACACACACACACACACACACACACACACACACACACACACACACACACACACTCACAGGCTGAACGCTTTATAATCTCTAACTGAGCATTCCTGCAGATCAATTGCATGGCATGCAACGACACACACTACTACATGCAAGTCTTCTGAAGTTTAGATGATGATACAGAAACAGTTCATTTGTATGAAAAATTGGCTTTTGCAACATTGAGATTTGTTTTGTTTTGCGACATTGTTTGAGATTGTGTGGAGACCAGACTTTTGCATAAGTTTCCTTAATTTCATCCCTACATGCAAGAGTCTCAGATGAGTTTCCATTCAAGGTTTCACTTATGAACCTCATTGGTTCTCGCTGAAGCTCAAACGTGCTGCGTAACATGAGAATGAACCTCATTGGTTCTTGCTGAAGCTCAAACGTGCTGCGTAACACGAGAATGAACCTCATTGGTTCTTGCAGAAGATCAAACGTGCTGCGTAATAGGGATGTTGCGGTGACGGATTTTTTCCACCGGTTAATCGACGTGTAAAAAAACCGGTAATCCCGGTGTCACCGGGGTTGCGTGTCGAGGATTTCGGGTGGCCGAAAATGCGGACGTGCACACGTCTCAATTTACTTTCACTTTAATTAGCGGCAATTCAGTAGCATTTGTTTGAATTAATCATGGGTTAATTTATTTTATTCTTAATAAAAATACACAAAACAATAAGACACTCGCTTGTATTACACACATCTTTATTGCAAAATGAATAATAACTTGCACCATGTAAAAACTAAACAAAAGCACTTATGAAACACCTTTAAAGTGCATTTATTAACAAAACGAACCACTGCACACATCGTGCAAGTATCAAACAAGAAATTATATAAAAAAAAAGCACTATTCGTTAAATAAAGTGCCTGCCTTTTTCAGCACAAAAAAAAAAACACCGCACAACCATCGAATATGAAACGAACGAACATCAAAAACTTCGTTAAATAAGGTAGCCTACCCGAATAATCACTGGACACTTAAGTGCAAAAAAAAAACTAATATAAAAATTAAACTCACGTTTGCATTTCTCTTTGAAACCAGATCTTCCGCCATCCTTTGCCAGTTAGCTCGCCTCACTCTCCTCAAATGATAAAAGAAATCGGACACCTGCTGCTTTACTGCGGCGCTCGTTCCGCTTACGTTAAATTACGAAGGCACGTAATCACTAACTGAATTAAGTGCTTTATTACTATAGGCTAAAACTTCAACACGATGGGGACGGTGCCGGTGGTCAAGTGCTATGACCGGTAGGTGGGTTAAACACCGTGTATCACCGGTAACACCGACTATCGCAACAAGCCTACTGCGTAACACGAGAATGAACCTCATTGGTTCTTGCAGAAGATCAAACGTGCTGCGTAACACGAGAATGAACCTCATTGGTTCTTGCTGAAGCTCAAACGTGCTGCGTAACACGAGAATGAACCTCATTGGTTCTTGCTGAAGCTCAAACGTGCTGCGTAACACGAGAATGAACCTCATTGGTTCTTGCTGAAGCACAAACGTGCTGCGTAACACGAGAATGAACCTCATTGGTTCTTGCTGAAGCTCAAACGTGCTGCGTAACACGAGAATGAACCTCATTGGTTCTTGCAGAAGCTCAAACGTGCTGCGTAACACGAGAATGAACCTCATTGGTTCTTGCTGAAGCTCAAACGTGCTGCGTAACACGAGAATGATCCTCATTGGTTCTTGCTGAAGCACAAACGTGCTGCGTAACACGAGAATGAACCTCATTGGTTCTCGCTGAAGCTCAAACGTGCTGCGTAACACGAGAATGATCCTCATTGGTTCTCGCTGAAGATCAAACGTGCTGCGTAACACGAGAATGAACCTCATTGGTTCTTGCTGAAGCTCAAACGTGCTGCGTAACACGAGAATGATCCTCATTGGTTCTTGCTGAAGCTCAAACGTGCTGCGTAACACGAGAATGAACCTCATTGGTTCTTGCTGAAGCTCAAACGTACTGCGTAACACGAGAATGATCCTCATTGGTTCTCGCTGAAGCTCAAACGTGCTGCGTAACACGAGAATGAACCTCATTGGTTCTTGCTGAAGCTCAAACGTGCTGCGTAACACGAGAATGATCCTCATTGGTTCTCGCTGAAGATCAAACGTGCTGCGTAACACGAGAATGAACCTCATTGGTTCTCGCTGAAGCTCAAACGTGCTGCGTAACACGAGAATGATCCTCATTGGTTCTCGCTGAAGATCAAACGTGCTGCGTAACACGAGAATGAACCTCATTGGTTCTTGCTGAAGCTCAAACGTGCTGCGTAACACGAGAATGAACCTCATTGGTTCTTGCTGAAGCACAAACGTGCTGCGTAACACGAGAATGAACCTCATTGGTTCTCGCTGAAGCTCAAACGTGCTGCGTAACACGAGAATGAAACTCATTGGTTCTTGAGGAAGCTCAAACGTGCTGCGTAACACGAGAATGAACCTCATTGGTTCTTGCTGAAGCACAAACGTGCTGCGTAACACGAGAATGATCCTCATTGGTTCTGGCGGAAGCTCAAACGTGCTGCGTAACACGAGAATGAACCTCATTGTTTCTCGCTGAAACTCAAACGTGCTGCGTAACACGAGAATGAACCTCATTGGTTCTTGCAGAAGATCAAACGTGCTGCGTAACACGAGAATGATCCTCATTGGTTCTCGCTGAAGCTCAAACGTGCTGCGTAACACGAGAATGAACCTCATTGGTTCTTGCTGAAGCTCAAACGTGCTGCGTAACACGAGAATGATCCTCATTGGTTCTCGCTGAAGCTCAAACGTGCTGCGTAACACTAGAATGATCCTCATTGGTTCTCGCTGAAGCTCAAACGTGCTGTGTAACACGAGAATGAACCTCATTGGTTCTCGCTGAAGCTCAAACGTGCTGTGTAACACGAGAATGATCCTCATTGGTTCTCGCTGAAGCTCAAACGTGCTGTGTAACACGAGAATGAACCTCATTGGTTCTTGCTGAAGCTCAAACGTGCTGCGTAACACTAGAATGATCCTCATTGGTTCTCGCTGAAGCTCAAACGTGCTGTGTAACACGAGAATGAACCTCATTGGTTCTCGCTGAAGCTCAAACGGGCTGCGTAACACGAGAATGAACCTCATTGGTTCTCGCTGAAGCTCAAACGTGCTGCGTAACACTAGAATGAACCTCATTGGTTCTTGCTGAAGCTCAAACGTGCTGCGTAACACTAGAATGAACCTCATTGGTTCTTACTGAAGATCAAACGTGCTGCGTAACACTAGAATGATCCTCATTGGTTCTCGCTGAAGCTCAAACGTGCTGTGTAACACGAGAATGAACCTCATTGGTTCTCGCTGAAGCTCAAACGGGCTGCGTAACACGAGAATGAACCTCATTGGTTCTCGCTGAAGCTCAAACGTGCTGTGTAACACGAGAATGATCCTCATTGGTTCTCGCTGAAGCTCAAACGTTCTGCGTAACACTAGAATGATCCTCATTGGTTCTCGCTGAAGCTCAAACGTGCTGCGTAACACGAGAATGATCCTCATTGGTTCTCGCTGAAGCTCAAACGTGCTGTGTAACACGAGAATGATCCTCATTGGTTCTCGCTGAAGCTCAAACGTGCTGCGTAACACGAGAATGAACCTCATTGGTTCTCGCTGAAGATCAAACGTGCTGCGTAACACGAGAATGATCCTCATTGGTTCTCGCTGAAGATCAAACGTGCTGCGTAACACGAGAATGATCCTCATTGGTTCTCGCTGAAGCTCAGACGTGCTGCGTAACACGAGAATGAACCTCATTGGTTCTCGCTGAAGATCAAACGTGCTGCGTAACACGAGAATGATCCTCATTGGTTCTCGCTGAAGATCAAACGTGCTGCGTAACACGAGAATGATCCTCATTGGTTCTCGCTGAAGATCAAACGTGCTGCGTAACACGAGAATGATCCTCATTGGTTCTCGCTGAAGATCAAACGTGCTGCGTAACACGAGAATGATCCTCATTGGTTCTCGCTGAAGCTCAGACGTGCTGCGTAACATGAGAATGAACCTCATTGGTTCTCGCTGAAGATCAAACGTGCTGCGTAACACGAGAATGATCCTCATTGGTTCTCGCTGAAGATCAAACGTGCTGCGTAACACGAGAATGATCCTCATTGGTTCTCGCTGAAGCTCAAACGTGCTGCGTAACACGAGAATGATCCTCATTGGTTCTTGCTGAAGCTCAAACGTGCTGCGTAACACTAGAATGATCCTCATTGGTTCTCGCTGAAGATCAAACGTGCTGCGTAACACGAGAATGATCCTCATTGGTTCTCGCTGAAGCTCAAACGTGCTGCGTAACACGAGAATGAACCTAATTGTTTCTTGCAGAAGATCAAACGTGCTGTGTAACACGAGAATGATCCTCATTGGTTCTCGCTGAAGATCAAACGTGCTGCGTAACACGAGAATGATCCTCATTGGTTCTCGCTGAAGCTCAAACGTGCTGCGTAACACGAGAATGAACCTAATTGTTTCTTGCAGAAGATCAAACGTGCTGCGTAACACGAGAATGAACCTCATTGTTTCTTGCAGAAGATCAAACGTGCTGTGTAACACGAGAATGATCCTCATTGGTTCTGGCGGAAGCTCAAACGTGCTGCGTAACACGAGAATGAACCTCATTGGTTCTTGCTGAAGCTCAAACGTGCTGCGTAACACGAGAATGATCCTCATTGGTTCTCGCTGAAGCTCAAACGTGCTGCGTAACACTAGAATGATCCTCATTGGTTCTCGCTGAAGCTCAAACGTGCTGTGTAACACGAGAATGAACCTCATTGGTTCTCGCTGAAGCTCAAACGTGCTGTGTAACACGAGAATGATCCTCATTGGTTCTCGCTGAAGCTCAAACGTGCTGTGTAACACGAGAATGAACCTCATTGGTTCTCGCTGAAGCTCAAACGGGCTGCGTAACACGAGAATGAACCTCATTGGTTCTCGCTGAAGCTCAAACGTGCTGTGTAACACGAGAATGATCCTCATTGGTTCTCGCTGAAGCTCAAACGTTCTGCGTAACACTAGAATGATCCTCATTGGTTCTCGCTGAAGCTCAAACGTGCTGCGTAACACGAGAATGATCCTCATTGGTTCTCGCTGAAGCTCAAACGTGCTGTGTAACACGAGAATGATCCTCATTGGTTCTCGCTGAAGCTCAAACGTGCTGCGTAACACGAGAATGAACCTCATTGGTTCTCGCTGAAGATCAAACGTGCTGCGTAACACGAGAATGATCCTCATTGGTTCTCGCTGAAGATCAAACGTGCTGCGTAACACGAGAATGATCCTCATTGGTTCTCGCTGAAGCTCAGACGTGCTGCGTAACACGAGAATGAACCTCATTGGTTCTCGCTGAAGATCAAACGTGCTGCGTAACACGAGAATGATCCTCATTGGTTCTCGCTGAAGATCAAACGTGCTGCGTAACACGAGAATGATCCTCATTGGTTCTCGCTGAAGATCAAACGTGCTGCGTAACACGAGAATGATCCTCATTGGTTCTCGCTGAAGATCAAACGTGCTGCGTAACACGAGAATGATCCTCATTGGTTCTCGCTGAAGCTCAGACGTGCTGCGTAACATGAGAATGAACCTCATTGGTTCTCGCTGAAGATCAAACGTGCTGCGTAACACGAGAATGATCCTCATTGGTTCTCGCTGAAGATCAAACGTGCTGCGTAACACGAGAATGATCCTCATTGGTTCTCGCTGAAGCTCAAACGTGCTGCGTAACACGAGAATGATCCTCATTGGTTCTCGCTGAAGCTCAAACGTGCTGCGTAACACTAGAATGATCCTCATTGGTTCTCGCTGAAGATCAAACGTGCTGCGTAACACGAGAATGATCCTCATTGGTTCTCGCTGAAGCTCAAACGTGCTGCGTAACACGAGAATGAACCTAATTGTTTCTTGCAGAAGATCAAACGTGCTGCGTAACACGAGAATGAACCTCATTGTTTCTTGCAGAAGATCAAACGTGCTGTGTAACACGAGAATGATCCTCATTGGTTCTGGCGGAAGCTCAAACGTGCTGCGTAACACGAGAATGAACCTCATTGTTTCTTGCTGAAACTCAAACGTGCTGTGTAACACGAGAATGATCCTCATTGGTTCTGGCGGAAGCTCAAACGTGCTGCGTAACACGAGAATGAACCTCATTGTTTCTCGCTGAAACTCAAACGTGCTGCGTAACACGAGAATGAACCTCATTGGTTCTTGCAGAAGATCAAACGTGCTGCGTAACACGAGAATGATCCTCATTGGTTCTCGCTGAAGCTCAAACGTGCTGCGTAACACGAGAATGAACCTCATTGGTTCTCGCTGAAGCTCAAACGTGCTGTGTAACACGAGAATGATCCTCATTGGTTCTTGCAGAAGATCAAACGTGCTGCGTAACATAAGAATGATCCTCATTGGTTCTCGCTGAAGCTCAAACGTGCTGTGTAACACGAGAATGAACCTCATTGGTTCTTGCAGAAGATCAAACGTGCTGCGTAACACGAGAATGATCCTCATTGGTTCTCGCTGAAGCTCAAACGTGCTGCGTAACACGAGAATGAACCTCATTGGTTCTCGCTGAAGCTCAAACGTGCTGCGTAACACGAGAATGAACCTCATTGGTTCTCGCTGAAGCTCAAACGTGCTGTGTAACACGAGAATGATCCTCATTGGTTCTTGCAGAAGATCAAACGTGCTGCGTAACATAAGAATGATCCTCATTGGTTCTCGCTGAAGATCAAACGTGCTGTGTAACACGAGAATGATCCTCATTGGTTCTGGCGGAAGATCAAACGTGCTGCGTAACACGAGAATGAACCTCATTGTTTCTTGCAGAAGATCAAACGTGCTGTGTAACACGAGAATGATCCTCATTGGTTCTGGCGGAAGCTCAAACGTGCTGCGTAACACGAGAATGAACCTCATTGTTTCTCGCTGAAACTCAAACGTGCTGCGTAACACGAGAATGAACCTCATTGGTTCTTGCAGAAGATCAAACGTGCTGCGTAACACGAGAATGATCCTCATTGGTTCTCGCTGAAGCTCAAACGTGCTGCGTAACACGAGAATGAACCTCATTGGTTCTCGCTGAAGCTCAAACGTGCTGTGTAACACGAGAATGATCCTCATTGGTTCTTGCTGAAGATCAAACGTGCTGCGTAACACGAGAATGAACCTCATTGGTTCTCGCTGAAGCTCAAACGTGCTGCGTAACACGAGAATGAACCTCATTGGTTCTCGCTGAAGCTCAAACGTGCTGTGTAACACGAGAATGAACCTCATTGGTTCTCGCTGAAGCTCAAACGTGCTGCGTAACACGAGAATGAACCTCATTGGTTCTTGCAGAAGATCAAACGTGCTGCGTAACACGAGAATGATCCTCATTGGTTCTCGCTGAAGCTCAAACGTGCTGCGTAACACGAGAATGAACCTCATTGGTTCTCGCTGAAGCTCAAACGTGCTGCGTAACACGAGAATGAACCTCATTGGTTCTTGCAGAAGATCAAACGTGCTGCGTAACATAAGAATGATCCTCATTGGTTCTCGCTGAAGCTCAAACGTGCTGCGTAACACGAGAATGAACCTCATTGGTTCTTGCTGAAGCTCAAACGTGCTGCGTAACACAAGAATGAACCTCATTGGTTCTTGCTGAAGCTCAAACGTGCTGCGTAACACGAGAATGAACCTAATTGGTTCTTGCTGACGCTCAAACGTGCTGCGTAACACGAGAATGAACCTAATTGGTTCTTGCTGAAGCTCAAACGTGCTGCGTAACACGAGAATGAACCTAATTGGTTCTTGCTGAAGCTCAAACGTGCTGCGTAACACGAGAATGAACCTCATTGTTTCTTGCAGAAGATCAAACGTGCTGTGTAACACGAGAATGATCCTCATTGGTTCTGGCGGAAGCTCAAACGTGCTGCGTAACACGAGAATGAACCTCATTGTTTCTCGCTGAAACTCAAACGTGCTGCGTAACACGAGAATGAACCTCATTGGTTCTTGCAGAAGATCAAACGTGCTGCGTAACACGAGAATGATCCTCATTGGTTCTCGCTGAAGCTCAAACGTGCTGCGTAACACGAGAATGAACCTCATTGGTTCTCGCTGAAGCTCAAACGTGCTGTGTAACACGAGAATGATCCTCATTGGTTCTTGCAGAAGATCAAACGTGCTGCGTAACACAAGAATGATCCTCATTGGTTCTCGCTGAAGCTCAAACGTGCTGCGTAACACGAGAATGAACCTCATTGGTTCTTGCTGAAGCTCAAACGTGCTGCGTAACACAAGAATGAACCTCATTGGTTCTTGCTGAAGCTCAAACGTGCTGCGTAACACGAGAATAAACCTCATTGGTTCTCGCTGAAGCTCAAACGTGCTGCGTAACACGAGAATGAACCTCATTGGTTCTTGCTGAAGATCAAACGTGCTGCGTAACACGAGAATGATCCTCATTGGTTCTTGCTGAAGCTCAAACGTGCTGCGTAACACGAGAATGAACCTCATTGGTTCTTGCAGAAGATCAAACGTGCTGCGTAACACTAGAATGATCCTCATTGGTTCTCGCTGAAGCTCAAACGTGCTGCGTAACACGAGAATGAACCTCATTGGTTCTTGCTGAAGATCAAACGTGCTGCGTAACACTAGAATGAACCTCATTGGTTCTTGCTGAAGCTCAAACGTGCTGCGTAACACTAGAATGATCCTCATTGGTTCTTGCTGAAGCTCAAACGTGCTGCGTAACACTAGAATGATCCTCATTGGTTCTTGCAGAAGATCAAACGTGCTGCGTAACACGAGAATGATCCTCATTGGTTCTCGCTGAAGCTCAAACGTGCTGCGTAACACTAGAATGATCCTCATTGGTTCTTGCTGAAGCTCAAACGTGCTGCGTAACACAAGAATGATCCTCATTGGTTCTCGCTGAAGCTCAAACGTGCTGCGTAACACGAGAATGAACCTCATTGGTTCTTGCTGAAGCTCAAACGTGCTGCGTAACACAAGAATGAACCTCATTGGTTCTTGCTGAAGCTCAAACGTGCTGCGTAACACGAGAATAAACCTCATTGGTTCTCGCTGAAGCTCAAACGTGCTGCGTAACACGAGAATGATCCTCATTGGTTCTCGCTGAAGCTCAAACGTGCTGCGTAACACTAGAATGATCCTCATTGGTTCTCGCTGAAGCTCAAACGTGCTGTGTAACACGAGAATGAACCTCATTGGTTCTCGCTGAAGCTCAAACGTGCTGTGTAACACGAGAATGATCCTCATTGGTTCTCGCTGAAGCTCAAACGTGCTGTGTAACACGAGAATGAACCTCATTGGTTCTTGCTGAAGCTCAAACGTGCTGCGTAACACTAGAATGATCCTCATTGGTTCTCGCTGAAGCTCAAACGTGCTGTGTAACACGAGAATGAACCTCATTGGTTCTCGCTGAAGCTCAAACGGGCTGCGTAACACGAGAATGAACCTCATTGGTTCTCGCTGAAGCTCAAACGTGCTGCGTAACACTAGAATGAACCTCATTGGTTCTTGCTGAAGCTCAAACGTGCTGCGTAACACTAGAATGAACCTCATTGGTTCTTACTGAAGATCAAACGTGCTGCGTAACACTAGAATGATCCTCATTGGTTCTCGCTGAAGCTCAAACGTGCTGTGTAACACGAGAATGAACCTCATTGGTTCTCGCTGAAGCTCAAACGGGCTGCGTAACACGAGAATGAACCTCATTGGTTCTCGCTGAAGCTCAAACGTGCTGTGTAACACGAGAATGATCCTCATTGGTTCTCGCTGAAGCTCAAACGTTCTGCGTAACACTAGAATGATCCTCATTGGTTCTCGCTGAAGCTCAAACGTGCTGCGTAACACGAGAATGATCCTCATTGGTTCTCGCTGAAGCTCAAACGTGCTGTGTAACACGAGAATGATCCTCATTGGTTCTCGCTGAAGCTCAAACGTGCTGCGTAACACGAGAATGAACCTCATTGGTTCTCGCTGAAGATCAAACGTGCTGCGTAACACGAGAATGATCCTCATTGGTTCTCGCTGAAGATCAAACGTGCTGCGTAACACGAGAATGATCCTCATTGGTTCTCGCTGAAGCTCAGACGTGCTGCGTAACACGAGAATGAACCTCATTGGTTCTCGCTGAAGATCAAACGTGCTGCGTAACACGAGAATGATCCTCATTGGTTCTCGCTGAAGATCAAACGTGCTGCGTAACACGAGAATGATCCTCATTGGTTCTCGCTGAAGATCAAACGTGCTGCGTAACACGAGAATGATCCTCATTGGTTCTCGCTGAAGATCAAACGTGCTGCGTAACACGAGAATGATCCTCATTGGTTCTCGCTGAAGCTCAGACGTGCTGCGTAACATGAGAATGAACCTCATTGGTTCTCGCTGAAGATCAAACGTGCTGCGTAACACGAGAATGATCCTCATTGGTTCTCGCTGAAGATCAAACGTGCTGCGTAACACGAGAATGATCCTCATTGGTTCTCGCTGAAGCTCAAACGTGCTGCGTAACACGAGAATGATCCTCATTGGTTCTTGCTGAAGCTCAAACGTGCTGCGTAACACTAGAATGATCCTCATTGGTTCTCGCTGAAGATCAAACGTGCTGCGTAACACGAGAATGATCCTCATTGGTTCTCGCTGAAGCTCAAACGTGCTGCGTAACACGAGAATGAACCTAATTGTTTCTTGCAGAAGATCAAACGTGCTGCGTAACACGAGAATGAACCTCATTGTTTCTTGCAGAAGATCAAACGTGCTGTGTAACACGAGAATGATCCTCATTGGTTCTGGCGGAAGCTCAAACGTGCTGCGTAACACGAGAATGAACCTCATTGTTTCTTGCTGAAACTCAAACGTGCTGCGTAACACGAGAATGATCCTCATTGGTTCTCGCTGAAGCTCAAACGTGCTGCGTAACACGAGAATGATCCTCATTGGTTCTCGCTGAAGCTCAAACGTGCTGCGTAACACGAGAATGAACCTAATTGTTTCTTGCAGAAGATCAAACGTGCTGTGTAACACGAGAATGATCCTCATTGGTTCTCGCTGAAGATCAAACGTGCTGCGTAACACGAGAATGATCCTCATTGGTTCTCGCTGAAGCTCAAACGTGCTGCGTAACACGAGAATGAACCTAATTGTTTCTTGCAGAAGATCAAACGTGCTGCGTAACACGAGAATGAACCTCATTGTTTCTTGCAGAAGATCAAACGTGCTGTGTAACACGAGAATGATCCTCATTGGTTCTGGCGGAAGCTCAAACGTGCTGCGTAACACGAGAATGAACCTCATTGGTTCTTGCTGAAGCTCAAACGTGCTGCGTAACACGAGAATGATCCTCATTGGTTCTCGCTGAAGCTCAAACGTGCTGCGTAACACTAGAATGATCCTCATTGGTTCTCGCTGAAGCTCAAACGTGCTGTGTAACACGAGAATGAACCTCATTGGTTCTCGCTGAAGCTCAAACGTGCTGTGTAACACGAGAATGATCCTCATTGGTTCTCGCTGAAGCTCAAACGTGCTGTGTAACACGAGAATGAACCTCATTGGTTCTCGCTGAAGCTCAAACGGGCTGCGTAACACGAGAATGAACCTCATTGGTTCTCGCTGAAGCTCAAACGTGCTGTGTAACACGAGAATGATCCTCATTGGTTCTCGCTGAAGCTCAAACGTTCTGCGTAACACTAGAATGATCCTCATTGGTTCTCGCTGAAGCTCAAACGTGCTGCGTAACACGAGAATGATCCTCATTGGTTCTCGCTGAAGCTCAAACGTGCTGTGTAACACGAGAATGATCCTCATTGGTTCTCGCTGAAGCTCAAACGTGCTGCGTAACACGAGAATGAACCTCATTGGTTCTCGCTGAAGATCAAACGTGCTGCGTAACACGAGAATGATCCTCATTGGTTCTCGCTGAAGATCAAACGTGCTGCGTAACACGAGAATGATCCTCATTGGTTCTCGCTGAAGCTCAGACGTGCTGCGTAACACGAGAATGAACCTCATTGGTTCTCGCTGAAGATCAAACGTGCTGCGTAACACGAGAATGATCCTCATTGGTTCTCGCTGAAGATCAAACGTGCTGCGTAACACGAGAATGATCCTCATTGGTTCTCGCTGAAGATCAAACGTGCTGCGTAACACGAGAATGATCCTCATTGGTTCTCGCTGAAGATCAAACGTGCTGCGTAACACGAGAATGATCCTCATTGGTTCTCGCTGAAGCTCAGACGTGCTGCGTAACATGAGAATGAACCTCATTGGTTCTCGCTGAAGATCAAGCGTGCTGCGTAACACGAGAATGATCCTCATTGGTTCTCGCTGAAGATCAAACGTGCTGCGTAACACGAGAATGATCCTCATTGGTTCTCGCTGAAGCTCAAACGTGCTGCGTAACACGAGAATGATCCTCATTGGTTCTTGCTGAAGCTCAAACGTGCTGCGTAACACTAGAATGATCCTCATTGGTTCTCGCTGAAGATCAAACGTGCTGCGTAACACGAGAATGATCCTCATTGGTTCTCGCTGAAGCTCAAACGTGCTGCGTAACACGAGAATGAACCTAATTGTTTCTTGCAGAAGATCAAACGTGCTGCGTAACACGAGAATGAACCTCATTGTTTCTTGCAGAAGATCAAACGTGCTGTGTAACACGAGAATGATCCTCATTGGTTCTGGCGGAAGCTCAAACGTGCTGCGTAACACGAGAATGAACCTCATTGTTTCTTGCTGAAACTCAAACGTGCTGTGTAACACGAGAATGATCCTCATTGGTTCTGGCGGAAGCTCAAACGTGCTGCGTAACACGAGAATGAACCTCATTGTTTCTCGCTGAAACTCAAACGTGCTGCGTAACACGAGAATGAACCTCATTGGTTCTTGCAGAAGATCAAACGTGCTGCGTAACACGAGAATGATCCTCATTGGTTCTCGCTGAAGCTCAAACGTGCTGCGTAACACGAGAATGAACCTCATTGGTTCTCGCTGAAGCTCAAACGTGCTGTGTAACACGAGAATGATCCTCATTGGTTCTTGCAGAAGATCAAACGTGCTGCGTAACATAAGAATGATCCTCATTGGTTCTCGCTGAAGCTCAAACGTGCTGTGTAACACGAGAATGAACCTCATTGGTTCTTGCAGAAGATCAAACGTGCTGCGTAACACGAGAATGATCCTCATTGGTTCTCGCTGAAGCTCAAACGTGCTGCGTAACACGAGAATGAACCTCATTGGTTCTCGCTGAAGCTCAAACGTGCTGCGTAACACGAGAATGAACCTCATTGGTTCTCGCTGAAGCTCAAACGTGCTGTGTAACACGAGAATGATCCTCATTGGTTCTTGCAGAAGATCAAACGTGCTGCGTAACATAAGAATGATCCTCATTGGTTCTCGCTGAAGATCAAACGTGCTGTGTAACACGAGAATGATCCTCATTGGTTCTGGCGGAAGATCAAACGTGCTGCGTAACACGAGAATGAACCTCATTGTTTCTTGCAGAAGATCAAACGTGCTGTGTAACACGAGAATGATCCTCATTGGTTCTGGCGGAAGCTCAAACGTGCTGCGTAACACGAGAATGAACCTCATTGTTTCTCGCTGAAACTCAAACGTGCTGCGTAACACGAGAATGAACCTCATTGGTTCTTGCAGAAGATCAAACGTGCTGCGTAACACGAGAATGATCCTCATTGGTTCTCGCTGAAGCTCAAACGTGCTGCGTAACACGAGAATGAACCTCATTGGTTCTCGCTGAAGCTCAAACGTGCTGTGTAACACGAGAATGATCCTCATTGGTTCTTGCTGAAGATCAAACGTGCTGCGTAACACGAGAATGAACCTCATTGGTTCTCGCTGAAGCTCAAACGTGCTGCGTAACACGAGAATGAACCTCATTGGTTCTCGCTGAAGCTCAAACGTGCTGTGTAACACGAGAATGAACCTCATTGGTTCTCGCTGAAGCTCAAACGTGCTGCGTAACACGAGAATGAACCTCATTGGTTCTTGCAGAAGATCAAACGTGCTGCGTAACACGAGAATGATCCTCATTGGTTCTCGCTGAAGCTCAAACGTGCTGCGTAACACGAGAATGAACCTCATTGGTTCTCGCTGAAGCTCAAACGTGCTGCGTAACACGAGAATGAACCTCATTGGTTCTTGCAGAAGATCAAACGTGCTGCGTAACATAAGAATGATCCTCATTGGTTCTCGCTGAAGCTCAAACGTGCTGCGTAACACGAGAATGAACCTCATTGGTTCTTGCTGAAGCTCAAACGTGCTGCGTAACACAAGAATGAACCTCATTGGTTCTTGCTGAAGCTCAAACGTGCTGCGTAACACGAGAATGAACCTAATTGGTTCTTGCTGACGCTCAAACGTGCTGCGTAACACGAGAATGAACCTAATTGGTTCTTGCTGAAGCTCAAACGTGCTGCGTAACACGAGAATGAACCTAATTGGTTCTTGCTGAAGCTCAAACGTGCTGCGTAACACGAGAATGAACCTCATTGTTTCTTGCAGAAGATCAAACGTGCTGTGTAACACGAGAATGATCCTCATTGGTTCTGGCGGAAGCTCAAACGTGCTGCGTAACACGAGAATGAACCTCATTGTTTCTCGCTGAAACTCAAACGTGCTGCGTAACACGAGAATGAACCTCATTGGTTCTTGCAGAAGATCAAACGTGCTGCGTAACACGAGAATGATCCTCATTGGTTCTCGCTGAAGCTCAAACGTGCTGCGTAACACGAGAATGAACCTCATTGGTTCTCGCTGAAGCTCAAACGTGCTGTGTAACACGAGAATGATCCTCATTGGTTCTTGCAGAAGATCAAACGTGCTGCGTAACACAAGAATGATCCTCATTGGTTCTCGCTGAAGCTCAAACGTGCTGCGTAACACGAGAATGAACCTCATTGGTTCTTGCTGAAGCTCAAACGTGCTGCGTAACACAAGAATGAACCTCATTGGTTCTTGCTGAAGCTCAAACGTGCTGCGTAACACGAGAATAAACCTCATTGGTTCTCGCTGAAGCTCAAACGTGCTGCGTAACACGAGAATGAACCTCATTGGTTCTTGCTGAAGATCAAACGTGCTGCGTAACACGAGAATGATCCTCATTGGTTCTTGCTGAAGCTCAAACGTGCTGCGTAACACGAGAATGAACCTCATTGGTTCTTGCAGAAGATCAAACGTGCTGCGTAACACTAGAATGATCCTCATTGGTTCTCGCTGAAGCTCAAACGTGCTGCGTAACACGAGAATGAACCTCATTGGTTCTTGCTGAAGATCAAACGTGCTGCGTAACACTAGAATGAACCTCATTGGTTCTTGCTGAAGCTCAAACGTGCTGCGTAACACTAGAATGATCCTCATTGGTTCTTGCTGAAGCTCAAACGTGCTGCGTAACACTAGAATGATCCTCATTGGTTCTTGCAGAAGATCAAACGTGCTGCGTAACACGAGAATGATCCTCATTGGTTCTCGCTGAAGCTCAAACGTGCTGCGTAACACTAGAATGATCCTCATTGGTTCTTGCTGAAGCTCAAACGTGCTGCGTAACACAAGAATGATCCTCATTGGTTCTCGCTGAAGCTCAAACGTGCTGCGTAACACGAGAATGAACCTCATTGGTTCTTGCTGAAGCTCAAACGTGCTGCGTAACACAAGAATGAACCTCATTGGTTCTTGCTGAAGCTCAAACGTGCTGCGTAACACGAGAATAAACCTCATTGGTTCTCGCTGAAGCTCAAACGTGCTGCGTAACACGAGAATGAACCTCATTGGTTCTTGCTGAAGATCAAACGTGCTGCGTAACACGAGAATGATCCTCATTGGTTCTTGCTGAAGCTCAAACGTGCTGCGTAACACGAGAATGAACCTCATTGGTTCTTGCTGAAGCTCAAACGTGCTGCGTAACACAAGAATGATCCTCATTGGTTCTTGCAGAAGATCAAACGTGCTGCGTAACACAAGAATGATCCTCATTGGTTCTCGCTGAAGCTCAAACGTGCTGCGTAACACGAGAATGAACCTCATTGGTTCTTGCTGAAGCTCAAACGTGCTGCGTAACACGAGAATGAACCTCATTGGTTCTTGCTGAAGCTCAAACGTGCTGCGTAACACGAGAATGAACCTCATTGGTTCTCGCTGAAGCTCAAACGTGCTGCGTAACACGAGAATGAACCTCATTGGTTCTTGCAGAAGATCAAACGTGCTGCGTAACACTAGAATGATCCTCATTGGTTCTCGCTGAAGCTCAAACGTGCTGCGTAACACGAGAATGAACCTCATTGGTTCTTGCAGAAGATCAAACGTGCTGCGTAACACGAGAATGAACCTCATTGGTTCTCGCTGAAGCTCAAACGTGCTGCGTAACACGAGAATGAACCTCATTGGTTCTTGCTGAAGCTCAAACGTGCTGCGTAACACTAGAATGAACCTCATTGGTTCTTGCTGAAGCTCAAACGTGCTGCGTAACACTAGAATGATCCTCATTGGTTCTTGCTGAAGCTCAAACGTGCTGCGTAACACTAGAATGATCCTCATTGGTTCTTGCAGAAGATCAAACGTGCTGCGTAACACGAGAATGAACCTCATTGGTTCTTGCTGAAGCTCAAACGTGCTGCGTAACACGAGAATGATCCTCATTGGTTCTTGCAGAAGATCAAACGTGCTGCGTAACACGAGAATGAACCTCATTGGTTCTTGCTGAAGCTCAAACGTGATGCGTAACACGAGAATGAACCTCATTGGTTCTTGCTGAAGCTCAAACGTGCTGCGTAACACGAGAATGAACCTCATTGGTTCTTGCAGAAGCTCAAACGTGCTGCGTAACACTAGAATGATCCTCATTGGTTCTTGCAGAAGATCAAACGTGCTGCGTAACACGAGAATGATCCTCATTGGTTCTCGCTGAAGCTCAAACGTGCTGCGTAACACGAGAATGAACCTCATTGGTTCTTGCAGAAGCTCAAACGTGCTGCGTAACACTAGAATGATCCTCATTGGTTCTTGCAGAAGATCAAACGTGCTGCGTAACACGAGAATGATCCTCATTGGTTCTCGCTGAAGCTCAAACGTGCTGCGTAACACTAGAATGATCCTCATTGGTTCTTGCAGAAGATCAAACGTGCTGCGTAACACGAGAATGAACCTCATTGGTTCTTGCTGAAGCTCAAACGTGATGCGTAACACGAGAATGAACCTCATTGGTTCTTGCAGAAGCTCAAACGTGCTGCGTAACACTAGAATGATCCTCATGGGTTCTTGCAGAAGATCAAACGTGCTGCGTAACACGAGAATGATCCTCATTGGTTCTTGCAGAAGATCAAACGTGCTGCGTAACACGAGAATGAACCTCATTGGTTCTTGCTGAAGCTCAAACGTGCTGCGTAACACGAGAATGAACCTCATTGGTTCTTGCAGAAGATCAAACGTGCTGCGTAACACGAGAATGAACCTCATTGGTTCTTGCTGAAGCTCAAACGTGCTGCGTAACACGAGAATGAACCTCATTGGTTCTTGCTGAAGCTCAAACGTGCTGTGTAACACGAGAATGAACCTCATTGGTTCTTGCTGAAGATCAAACGTGCTGCGTAACACGAGAATGATCCTCATTGGTTCTTGCAGAAGATCAAACGTGCTGCGTAACACGAGAATGAACCTCATTGGTTCTTGCTGAAGCTCAAACGTGCTGCGTAACACGAGAATGAACCTCATTGGTTCTTGCTGAAGCTCAAACGTGCTGTGTAACACGAGAATGATCCTCATTGGTTCTTGCAGAAGATCAAACGTGCTGCGTAACACGAGAATGAACCTCATTGGTTCTTGCTGAAGCTCAAACGTGCTGCGTAACACGAGAATGATCCTCATTGGTTCTTGCAGAAGATCAAACGTGCTGCGTAACACGAGAATGAACCTCATTGGTTCTTGCTGAAGATCAAACGTGCTGCGTAACACGAGAATGATCCTCATTGGTTCTTGCAGAAGATCAAACGTGCTGCGTAACACGAGAATGAACCTCATTGGTTCTTGCTGAAGCTCAAACGTGCTGCGTAACACGAGAATGATCCTCATTGGTTCTTGCAGAAGATCAAACGTGCTGCGTAACACGAGAATGAACCTCATTGGTTCTTGCTGAAGCTCAAACGTGCTGTGTAACACGAGAATGAACCTCATTGGTTCTGGCGGAAGATCAAACGTGCTGCGTAACACGAGAATGATCCTCATTGGTTCTTGCAGAAGATCAAACGTGCTGTGTAACACGAGAATGAACCTCATTGGTTCTTGCTGAAGCTCAAACGTGCTGCGTAACACGAGAATGAACCTCATTGTTTCTTGCAGAAGATCAAACGTGCTGCGTAACACGAGAATGAACCTCATTGGTTCTCGCTGAAGCTCAAACGTGCTGTGTAACACGAGAATGATCCTCATTGGTTCTTGCAGAAGATCAAACGTGCTGTGTAACACGAGAATGAACCTCATTGGTTCTTGCTGAAACTCAAACGTGCTGCGTAACACGAGAATGAACCTCATTGTTTCTTGCAGAAGATCAAACGTGCTGCGTAACACGAGAATGAACCTCATTGGTTCTCGCTGAAGCTCAAACGTGCTGCGTAACACGAGAATGATCCTCATTGGTTCTTGCAGAAGATCAAACGTGCTGTGTAACACGAGAATGAACCTCATTGGTTCTTGCTGAAGCTCAAACGTGCTGCGTAACACGAGAATGAACCTCATTGTTTCTTGCAGAAGATCAAACGTGCTGCGTAACACGAGAATGAACCTCATTGGTTCTCGCTGAAGCTCAAACGTGCTGTGTAACACGAGAATGATCCTCATTGGTTCTTGCAGAAGATCAAACGTGCTGTGTAACACGAGAATGAACCTCATTGGTTCTTGCTGAAGCTCAAACGTGCTGCGTAACACGAGAATGAACCTCATTGTTTCTTGCAGAAGATCAAACGTGCTGCGTAACACGAGAATGAACCTCATTGGTTCTCGCTGAAGCTCAAACGTGCTGTGTAACACGAGAATGATCCTCATTGGTTCTTGCAGAAGATCAAACGTGCTGTGTAACACGAGAATGAACCTCATTGGTTCTTGCTGAAACTCAAACGTGCTGCGTAACACGAGAATGAACCTCATTGTTTCTTGCAGAAGCTCAAACGTGCTGTGTAACACGAGAATGATCCTCATTGGTTCTCGCTGAAGCTCAAACGTGCTGCGTAACACGAGAATGATCCTCATTGGTTCTCGCTGAAGCTCAAACGTGCTGTGTAACACGAGAATGATCCTCATTGGTTCTCGCTGAAGCTCAAACGTGCTGCGTAACATGAGAATGAACCTCATTGTTTCTTGCAGAAGCTCAAACGTGCTGCGTAACATGAGAATGATCCTCATTGGTTCTCGCTGAAGATCAAACGTGCTGCGTAACACGAGAATGAACCTCATTGGTTCTTGCGGAAGCTCAAACGTGCTGCGTAACACTAGAATGATCCTCATTGGTTCTTGCGGAAGCTCAAACGTGCTGTGTAACACTAGAATGAACCTCATTGGTTCTTGCTGAAGCTCAAACGTGCTGCGTAACACTAGAATGATCCTCATTGGTTCTCGCTGAAGCTCAAACGTGCTGCGTAACACGAGAATGATCCTCATTGGTTCTTGCAGAAGATCAAACGTGCTGCGTAACACGAGAATGAACCTCATTGGTTCTTGCTGAAGCTCAAACGTGCTGCGTAACACGAGAATGAACCTCA
>CM040798.1:44897406-44924906 GCA_022829025.1 Squalius cephalus
TAAACACATGGAGAGGCGGAAGGTTTCCGGATCAACTCTAGGTGGCGTTGAGGACGTTTACGCCTCGCTGAAAGAAATGATCACGTTTCCGTTGCGTTACCCGGCGGTTCTGCGGACTCTGGGTCTGTCGTGTCCGCGAGGGCTTCTGCTAATCGGGCCGCCCGGCGTTGGGAAGACGCTTCTGGTGCGCCACGTCGCACAGGACGTCGGAGCCACGCTGGTGACCGTGAACGGGCCTGACGTCACGGGTTCTCGACCCGGAGAGAGCGAGGAGAACCTGCGGCGGGTGTTCGATCAGGCCCGGGCCGAGGCGGAGGAGGGTCCGTGTGTTCTGCTCATCGATGAGATCGACTCGCTGTGCCCGAGGAGAACGGAGAGCAGTGGAGCGCCGGAGAACCGACTCGTCGCGCAGCTGCTAACGCTAATGGACGCCATCGGCAGTCGTGAGGGATTCGTGATCATCGGAGCCACTAACCAACCGGACGCTCTCGACCCGGCGCTCAGGAGACCCGGGAGGTTCGACAGAGAGGTACTGCTGATCACTCTTTAAAGGGGTGTAACGATACATCTCACGATACGATATTATTGATATCGCTGATCGCTCTTTAATAACTGCATTAGTTAACAATGAAAAATAAAGAGAGATTGATTCATCTGACGAGTCGTTTGAGAATCATTGAAAATGTGGTGATGTGAAAATGTATATTATGAGGAAATTAAACGTTTTTTTGACCTTTGATGCATGTAAACCTGTTGTAGGAGACTCCACAACAACATCAGGAAACTTTACAATAGCATAATAGGGGCCCTTTAATTGAAAGTTCTTTTCATTTTAGGGGAATTATACACACTCACTATCCTCAATTTGATGCATTTTTGAATTGCGATATATTGTGACACGATATATTGTTAGAGCCCTACACTTTAAGAGTCACCAGACCTAGTGCCAAGTAGGCATAACTCGAGACTGTGGTAATTACGACGTGTGGGGAACATGAGCGCTGGATGAGGTGGATATTTACCTTCAAGCCATTATACTGTAGGAAACATGCTTTGAGTTGCTGTCCTGTGCGTCTGAAATCCCCCTGCTGTGTTTCTTGTTCTGGCACGTCCTGCAGGTGATCATCGGCGTGCCCTCGCTGCTGCAGAGGCGCAGTGTTCTGACGTGTGTGTGTCGAGAGATGCCGCTCTCCCCTGATGTGGATCTGAACGCTGTGGCTGAGATGACCTGTGGCTTCGTCGGGGCCGATCTGAGCGCGCTCAGTAGAGAGGCAGCGCTGCAGGCCATGAGGCACTCACAGGTGCAGTCACTGATCGCGTGTTTGGATAATTAAAGCCTCTGATTTACTATGAGCTGTGATGTGTGATGTGGAGTGATGTGGAGTGAGTCGTTGTGATTGTGATGAGTTGTGACTGATGAGTTGTTATTGTGATGAGTGAGTCGTTGTGATTGTGGTGAGTTGTGATGAGTCATAAGTTGTGATGAGTTGTGACTGTGATGAGTTATTATTGTGATGAGTGAGTCGTTGTGATTGATGAGTTATGAGTTGTGATGAGTTGTGATGAGTTGTGATGAGTTGTGATGAGTCATAAGTTGTGATGAGTTGTGACTGATGATTTGTTATTGTGATGAGTGAGTCGTTGTGATTGTGGTGAGTTGTGATGAGTCATAAGTTGTGATGAGTTGTGACTGTGATGAGTTGTGATGAGTCATAAGTTGTGATGAGTTGTGATTGTGGTGAGTTGTGATGAGTCATAAGTTGTGATGAGTTGTGACTGTGATGAGTTGTGACTGTGATGAGTTGTGACTGTGATGAGTTGTTATTGTGATGAGTGAGTCGTTGTGACTGAGTTGTGATGAGTTGTGATGAGTTGTGATGAGTTGTGATGAGTTGTGATGAGTTGTGATGAGTTGTGATGAGTTGTGATGAGTTGTGATGAGTTTTGATTGTGATGAGTTGTGACTGATGATTTGTTATTGTGATGAGTGAGTCGTTGTGATTGTGGTGAGTTGTGATGAGTTGTGACTGTGATGAGTTGTTATTGTGATGAGTTTTTATTGTGATGAGTGAGTCGTTGTGATTGTGATGAGTTGTGATGAGTTGTGACTGTGATGAGTTGTTATTGTGATGAGTGAGTCGTTGTGACTGAGTTGTGACTGAGTTGTGATGAGTTGTGATGAGTTGTGATGAGTTTTGATTGTGATGAGTTGTGACTGATGATTTGTTATTGTGATGAGTGAGTCGTTGTGATTGTGGTGAGTTGTGATGAGTCATAAGTTGTGATGAGTTGTGACTGTGATGAGTTGTTATTGTGATGAGTGAGTCGTTGTGACTGTGATGAGTTGTGATGAGTTGTTATTGTGATGAGTGAGTCGTTGTGATTGTGATGAGTTGTGATGAGTTGTTATTGTGATGAGTGAGTCGTTGTGATTGTGATGAGTTGTGATGAGTTTTTATTGTGATGAGTGAGTCGTTGTGATTGTGATGAGTTGTGATGAGTTGTGATGAGTTGTGACTGTGATGAGTTGTTATTGTGATGAGTGAGTCGTTGTGATGAGTGAGTCATTGTGATGAGTTGTGACTGATGAGTTGTTATTGTGATGAGTGAGTCGTTGTGATGAGTGAGTCGTTGTGATTGTGATGAGTTGTGATGAGTTTTTATTGTGATGAGTGAGTCGTTGTGATTGTGATGAGTTGTGATGAGTTGTGATGAGTTGTGACTGTGATGAGTTGTTATTGTAATGAGTGAGTCGTTGTGATGAGTGAGTCATTGTGATGAGTTGTGACTGATGAGTTGTTATTGTGATGAGTGAGTCGTTGTGATGAGTGAGTCGTTGTGATTGTGATGAGTTGTGATGAGTTGTGACTGTGATGAGTTGTTATTGTGATGAGTTTTTATTGTGATGAGTGAGTCGTTGTGATTGTGATGAGTTGTGATGAGTTGTGACTGTGATGAGTTGTTATTGTGATGAGTGAGTCATTGTGATGAGTGAGTCGTTGTGACTGTGATGAGTTGTGATGAGTTGTGATTAGTTGTGATTAGTTGTGAGTTGTGATGAGTTTTGATTGTGATGAGTTGTTATTGTGATGAGTGAGTTGTGACTGTGATGAGTTATGAGTTGTGATGAGTTGTGACTGTGATGAGTTGTGAGTCGTGATGAGTGAGTCGTGATTGTGATGAGTTGTCGTGGTCGTTCAGGCGGGAGCGAGTGAGCCGGTGTCGATGCAGCACTTCATGCGAGCGCTGCGGCACGTGCAGCCGTCGTGTTTGAGGAGCAGTATTGGAGCAACTGACTTCAAACCCATCAGCTGGGAGGAGATCGGAGGGCTAGAGGACGTGAAGCTCAAGCTCAAACAGGTACAAGAGTTCACTTGGTTACTGGCAGCCAATAGAGAGTATGCACTGACATCACTTTCCCACCGAAACACACTCCCAAGTTATAAAATAGTTTTTTGTCAATGTTTAATTAAAAACATCCAATTATCCAGAATACACGATGGTAAATATGTAAATTGTCAATACAATAATATAGGGTGTTATTTTACCCCATAATACAGCATATCGACACACAATGAAATCTGTAAATCCACATTTCTCTTGTTTCTGTGAATTGCGGAAACATTTGCTTCTCAGTTCTGTAGCTTTCGTCAGTCTGTGAAAATATACTTCAGATTTCTTGTCAAATCTATTTATACAGTCAATCTCAAAGCTCTTTCCTGTTTTAGATGCGTTTTGTGTGTTTTCGTGGGTGAAAACAAACGCTGTTTCTGCCACTCAGTGTTTCTGCCACTCAGTGTGTGTAACAGCCGACGGTGACGTCACACGCATACACACTATAGACCTTATGTAGCCCCGCCCCTTTTCAGCGCGGCACTCGTTGTCTTTTGTCTTCCAGTTTGTATTTTCACTGCGATCTTACGTATTTATGAATGAACGGCTCTTTTTAAAAAAACTTCCCGGTCTAGTACTGACATTGAGACATCTGCTTTGAACATTACAATGCTCGTGATAACTTTAGTTTACTCTACAATAAGTAAATCCTCTTCACCAGCTAATTACTCCTCGACAGCAGTGCCATAGAAAATGCCATAAAAACGGAAGTTCAAAGACAATATTGTAAAGCTGGCTGCGCACTTGTTTCTCTGGCGCATAAGGTCTATACAGGAAGAGTTCAGTTCTTCTGTTTAATGACATGCTTGTGTTCAGAGTATCGAGTGGCCCATGAGGTTTCCAGAAGCGCTGGTGCGGATGGGTGTTTCTCGGCCCAGAGGAGTGTTGCTGTACGGGCCGCCCGGGTGTGCGAAGACCTCGCTGGTGAAAGCAGCCGCCTCTTCATCACACTGCACCTTCTTCTCCATCAGCGGAGCCCAGCTCTTCTCTCCTTACGTGGGGGACTCAGAGAAAACACTCGCACAGGTCTGACATCACACACCCAAAAATGAGAATTAGCCCATGATTTACTCTCCCTCAAGTCATCCTAGGTGTATATGACATTCTTCTCTCAGACGAATACATATATCAGTTATATTAATAAACACCTAGGCTCTTCAGAGCTTTATAATAGCAGTTAATTGCAACCATCAGTTTGAAGCTCAAAAAAGTGCATCTATCCATCATAAAAGTGCATCTATCCATCGTAAAAGTGCATCTGTCCATCGTAAAAGTGCATCTATCCATCGTAAAAGTGCATCTGTCCATCATAAAAGTGCATCTGTCCATCATAAAAGTGCATCTATCCATCATAAAAGTGCATCTATCCATCGTAAAAGTGCATCTGTCCATCGTAAAAGTGCATCTATCCATCATAAAAGTGCATCTATCCATCATAAAAGTGCATCTGTCCATCATAAAAGTGCATCTGTCCATCATAAAAGTGTCCCAAACATGCACTTTTATGATGGATAGATGCACTTTTTTGAGCTTCAAACTGATGGTTGCTATTCACTGCCATTATAAAGCTCGGAAGTATCAGGATGTTGTTTAATATAACTCAGATTGTGTTCGTCTGAAAGAACAATGTCATATACACTAGGATGGCTTGAGGGAGAGTAAATCATGGGCTAATTCTCATTTTAAAGTGAAATCCTCCTTTAACACTGAGCTGATTTCAGCGACTCGTCGTCCTTTAGAGCGATGTTATGGATGTTTCTCTCGGTCTGTCTGCAGTTGTTTGCTCAAGCGCGAGCGTGTGCGCCCTCCATCGTGTTCCTGGATGAGATCGACAGCATGGTGGGCTCTCGAGCGGACAGCGCTTCGTCTCACAGCGTCCAGTCGCAGGTTCTGTCGGTTCTGCTGACCGAGCTGGACGGCGTGGGGTTTCGGACCGTGGAGAGGCGGAGCGAGGGAAGAAAGATCGCTCAGATAGAGGGAGGAGAGCAGGAGGACACTAGAATACATCAGGTCATTTTTAACCCTCATCCTTCCCTCGCGTTCTGTAACGCATCTCTCCCTCGCCGGTCAAAATCACCCGAAGCCCTAAAATTATACTTACTTTTTTGTTTTGTTCAGAAAGCTTATTTTATTTCATTTTATTATTTTTCTCAATTTTTTTATGCAATTTTTTTTTTGGAGATTTTTTTAATTTTTAATTTTATTTATCTTTAAAATTACAAGATTTGATCAATAAATTAAAAAAAAATAGTAATTTGAGCACATTCCTCACATTCTTTCAACTTAAATTCAAAATAACTCCCGATTTCATGCATAACCCTTTTAATTCAGCTCTAAATATCTTACACTGAGTGTCTTTGTCGACCTCTTGTGGATAATAAATAATATAAGATGATATTTCATGACTCTAGATGGCCTTATATCTCTATATGGAGCAAATGATAACAAATCATTTGTTATCAAACGAGTATTCATTACTTCAGTGAGCTCATTGTTTCTGTCTTAAATTATTACATTGTTTAAATTAATACCTTTTTCGCTAACTGTGATTGTGTATACGTACAAGATTCACCTCTGATAACAGATCTGTCTAAACTGTAATGTGGACTCTAGTCTTTTCTGTAAAGCTGCTTTGAAACGATGTGTATTGTGAAGCGCTTTACAAATAAATGTTCAAGTGATGTTACCACTGTGTGTGATTTCAGATGGAGCTCCAGGAAGTGTGTAATAAGGATGTTTTGATCGTGGCTGCCACTAATAGAGCAGACGTTCTGGACAGCGCTTTGCTCAGACCCGGCCGACTCGACCAGATTATATACGTGCCTCCTCCAGACCGAGAGGTGAGCAGTCCTAGCATCCGCCACACACACTCCACTGCGTCTTCGTGTTTTGTGTTTTTATAAAAAAAAACTCTTCATCAGAACGGTATGAAACTTGGTAAAGGTTTTGGCACTTGCTGTGTGAACACAACAAAAAATCATGGACATGATTAGAACAGGTTAAATGGTCACACGTGCTCCTCGTGGTCAATAATGAGCGCATTGGGAATGAATGAGCGACGAGTTTCCTCTAGTGGAGGCGTTTGGTACTGCAGCCGAACAACATCTCACTGAAAGATCATTTTATTTAGATATCAGGCTCAGATTTGGAGCACAACTTAGATTAGATTTATGGCTTTGATGTTCTTGCAGTTTTAAAGTAAAACGTGATTTTGAAAATATATATTTCATATCAAAATTTAAAATCTTATTTTTTCACTTCAGCAATAATCAGCCAAGTGTCGTCTTTAAGAAGAGATCAAACTTCAGTCTGTCGCTTTAAAGCATTCAAAATTTACGGCAGTTTAAGTTGGGAATTAAATTTTCAGGTCTATGCTCAAAAAGTGAATAAATGGATTATAAATACAGCGTAAATATATTTTAGTACCATAAAATCCCCTAAAAATACTAAACATTATCAAACTAAAATATAGTACATTGATTTCATTGACAAAAAAAAAAAAATAATAATTTTTGACGGACACGTGAAGAGCACCAGAGGGTTGCGCTGGTGTTTTCTTCCCTAGTGTGACGTTTATGCGAGGGAAACAGAACAAGGGTGGGGCTTGATTTTATCCATGAGGATTTGATTGGCTGATGGTGATTTAAGAGCTGATGCTGATGTTGTCTGCTGTGATCAGGGTCGTCTGGCCGTGCTGAACGTCTGCACTAAACGTGTCCCGCTTCATCAGGACGTGTGTTTGCAGGATCTGGCTGATCAAACTGAGCTCTTCTCTGGAGCTGATCTAGAAAACCTGTGCAAAGAGGTAAATCACACACTCACCGCTAGGACTCACTCGCTCTCCTTCTGCCCTGTAAACCTGGACTCGTGTGTGTGTGTGTGTGTGTGTGTGTCTTCCAGGCGGCTCTTCTGGCCCTGCGCGAGGATGGACTCGATGTTCCCTGCGTGAGGCACACGTACTTTATGAAGGCGCTTCGGATTTTGAGTCCATCGCTGAGTCCTGAACAACTTCAGCAGAACTTACACTCATGTCTCTGTTAAAAATGTGTACAATAAAAATGTTTGTAATTTGTGTACAAATGTCATGTTTTCCAGTTTTCAATCTTAATTTTCGAAGTAAAGTGTGTTTTTACAACTTTGAGAGATTGATAACGGCAGTCAGATGAGAGAAGTATGTCATTTTCACCGTCGCTCACTGCAGCGTTATCTAGGTTTTTTGGGAATCTGATGCAAAGGTTATACAATAAATAGTATTATAAATGGATATACATTTTAAAAAAACTAGATTTTTAAATCAGCCAGCTCAGTTACAATTGTTACTGGGATCAGTGTGAGAGCGACGTGTTTCAGGGCGATGAGGAAGTGCCGTAGATTGAGAGTAGAAGGACACACACAGCTGAACTCTGAATGAAATGCATGTTTTAAACGGATGTTGTTTGTGTGTTCTACATCTGTACAAAACAGACACAGTCAGTAAATGGGTTCATAAGTGCTTCAGTTTAAAAAAAAAAATGATAGTAGTAATTAATTACAGGATATGGGTTTGTTTAGAATCTATTTACATACTAATTCCTAATTCTTAGATTCCTAATCCCATAATACTGTCACAGAGCAGTTCCTGTATTGCTGGGAGAGCACTGTGCAACTACCCAACCTCACAGCACACTACCCAACCTCACAGCACACTACTCAACCTCACAGCACACTACTCAACCTCACAGCACACTACTCAACCTCACAGCACACTACTCAACCTCACAGCACACTACTCACCGCACACTACTCAACCTCACAGCACACTACTCAACCTCACAGCACACTACTCACAGCACACTACTCAACCTCACAGCACACTACTCAACCTCACAGCACACTACTCACAGCACACTACTCAACCTCACAGCACACTACTCAACCTCACAGCACACTACTCACAGCACACTACTCAACCTCACAGCACACTACTCAACCTCACAGCACACTACTCAACCTCACAGCACACTACTCAACCTCACAGCACACTACCCAACCTCACAGCACACTACTCACAGCACACTACTCAACCTCACAGCACACTACTCACAGCACACTACTCAACCTCACAGCACACTACTCAACCTCACAGCACACTACCCAACCTCACAGCACACTACTCAACCTCACAGCACACTACTCACAGCACACTACTCAACCTCACAGCACACTACTCAACCTCACAGCACACTACTCACAGCACACTACTCAACCTCACAGCACACTACTCAACCTCACAACACACTACTCACAGCACACTACTCAACCTCACAGCACACTACTCACAGCACACTACTCAACCTCACAACACACTACTCACAGCACACTACTCAACCTCACAGCACACTACTCAACCTCACAGCACACTACCCAACCTCACAGCACACTACTCAACCTCACAGCACACTACCCAACCTCACAGCACACTACTCAACCTCACAGCACACTACTCACAGCACACTACTCAACCTCACAGCACACTACTCAACCTCACAGCACACTACTCAACCTCACAGCACACTACCCAACCTCACAGCACACTACTCACAGCACACTACTCAACCTCACAGCACACTACTCAACCTCACAGCACACTACCCAACCTCACAGCACACTACTCACCGCACACTACTCACAGCACACTACTCACAGCACACTACCCAACCTCACAGCACACTACTCACAGCACACTACTCAACCTCACAGCACACTACTCAACCTCACCGCACACTACTCACAGCACACTACTCAACCTCACAGCACACTACTCAACCTCACAGCACACTACCCAACCTCACAGCACACTACTCAACCTCACAGCACACTACTCACAGCACACTACTCAACCTCACAGCACACTACTCAACCTCACAGCACACTACTCACAGCACACTACTCAACCTCACAGCACACTACTCAACCTCACAACACACTACTCACAGCACACTACTCAACCTCACAGCACACTACTCACAGCACACTACTCAACCTCACAGCACACTACTCACAGCACACTACTCAACCTCACAGCACACTACTCAACCTCACAGCACACTACTCAACCTCACAGCACACTACTCACAGCACACTACTCAACCTCACAGCACACTACTCAACCTCACAGCACACTACTCACAGCACACTACTCAACCTCACAGCACACTACTCAACCTCACAACACACTACTCACAGCACACTACTCAACCTCACAGCACACTACTCAACCTCACAGCACACTACCCAACCTCACAGCACACTACTCAACCTCACAGCACACTACTCACAGCACACTACTCAACCTCACAGCACACTACTCAACCTCACAGCACACTACCCAACCTCACAGCACACTACTCAACCTCACAGCACACTACTCACAGCACACTACTCAACCTCACAGCACACTACTCAACCTCACAGCACACTACTCACAGCACACTACTCAACCTCACAGCACACTACTCAACCTCACAACACACTACTCACAGCACACTACTCAACCTCACAGCACACTACTCACAGCACACTACTCAACCTCACAGCACACTACTCACAGCACACTACTCAACCTCACAGCACACTACTCAACCTCACAGCACACTACTCAACCTCACAGCACACTACCCAACCTCACAGCACACTACTCAACCTCACAGCACACTACTCACAGCACACTACTCAACCTCACAGCACACTACTCAACCTCACAGCACACTACCCAACCTCACAGCACACTACTCAACCTCACAGCACACTACTCACAGCACACTACTCAACCTCACAGCACACTACTCAACCTCACAGCACACTACTCAACCTCACAGCACACTACCCAACCTCACAGCACACTACTCACCGCACACTACTCACAGCACACTACTCACAGCACACTACCCAACCTCACAGCACACTACTCACAGCACACTACTCAACCTCACAGCACACTACCCAACCTCACAGCACACTACTCAACCTCACCGCACACTACTCACAGCACACTACTCAACCTCACAGCACACTACTCAACCTCACAGCACACTACCCAACCTCACAGCACACTACTCAACCTCACAGCACACTACTCACAGCACACTACTCAACCTCACAGCACACTACTCAACCTCACAGCACACTACTCACAGCACACTACTCAACCTCACAGCACACTACTCAACCTCACAACACACTACTCACAGCACACTACTCAACCTCACAGCACACTACTCACAGCACACTACTCAACCTCACAGCACACTACTCACAGCACACTACTCAACCTCACAGCACACTACTCAACCTCACAGCACACTACTCAACCTCACAGCACACTACCCAACCTCACAGCACACTACTCAACCTCACAGCACACTACTCACAGCACACTACTCAACCTCACAGCACACTACTCAACCTCACAGCACACTACCCAACCTCACAGCACACTACTCAACCTCACAGCACACTACTCACAGCACACTACTCAACCTCACAGCACACTACTCAACCTCACAGCACACTACTCAACCTCACAGCACACTACCCAACCTCACAGCACACTACTCACCGCACACTACTCACAGCACACTACTCACAGCACACTACCCAACCTCACAGCACACTACTCACAGCACACTACTCAACCTCACAGCACACTACCCAACCTCACAGCACACTACTCAACCTCACAGCACACTACTCAACCTCACAGCACACTACTCACAGCACACTACTCAACCTCACAACACACTACTCAACCTCACAGCACACTACTCAACCTCACAGCACACTGCTCAACCTCACAGCACACTGCTCAACCTCACAGCACACTACTCAACCTCACAGCACACTACCCAACCTCACAGCACACTACTCAACCTCACAGCACACTACTCAACCTCACAGCACACTACTCAACCTCACAGCACACTACTCACAGCACACTACTCAACCTCACAACACACTACTCAACCTCACAGCACACTACTCAACCTCACAGCACACTACTCAACCTCACAGCACACTACCCAACCTCACAGCACACTACCCAACCTCACAGCACACTACCCAACCTCACCGCACACTACTCACCGCACACTACTCACAGCACACTACTCAACCTCACAGCACACTACTCAACCTCACAACACACTACTCAACCTCACAGCACACTACTCAACCTCACAGCACACTACTCACCGCACACTACTCACAGCACACTACTCAACCTCACAGCACACTACTCACCGCACACTACTCACAACACACTACTCAACCTCACAGCACACTACCCAACCTCACAGCACACTACTCAACAGCACACTACTCAACCTCACAGCACACTACTCACCGCACACTACTCACAGCACACTACTCAACCTCACAGCACACTACTCAACCTCACAACACACTACTCAACCTCACAGCACACTACCCAACCTCACAGCACACTACCCAACCTCACAGCACACTACTCAACCTCACAACACACTACTCACAGCACACTACTCAACCTCACAGCACACTACTCAACCTCACAGCACACTACTCAACCTCACAGCACACTACCCAACCTCACAGCACACTACTCAACCTCACAACACACTACTCAACAGCACACTACTCAACCTCACAGCACACTACTCAACCTCACAGCACACTACTCAACCTCACAGCACACTACCCAACCTCACAGCACACTACCCAACCTCACAGCACACTACTCAACCTCACAACACACTACTCAACAGCACACTACTCAACCTCACAACACACTACTCAACCTCACAGCACACTACTCAACCTCACAGCACACTACTCAACCTCACAGCACACTACCCAACCTCACAGCACACTACTCACCGCACACTACTCACAGCACACTACTCACAGCACACTACCCAACCTCACAGCACACTACTCACAGCACACTACTCAACCTCACAGCACACTACCCAACCTCACAGCACACTACTCAACCTCACAGCACACTACTCAACCTCACAGCACACTACTCACAGCACACTACTCAACCTCACAACACACTACTCAACCTCACAGCACACTACTCAACCTCACAGCACACTGCTCAACCTCACAGCACACTACTCAACCTCACAGCACACTACTCAACCTCACAGCACACTACCCAACCTCACAGCACACTACTCAACCTCACAGCACACTACTCAACCTCACAGCACACTACTCAACCTCACAGCACACTACTCACAGCACACTACTCAACCTCACAACACACTACTCAACCTCACAGCACACTACTCAACCTCACAGCACACTACTCAACCTCACAGCACACTACCCAACCTCACAGCACACTACCCAACCTCACAGCACACTACCCAACCTCACCGCACACTACTCACCGCACACTACTCACAGCACACTACTCAACCTCACAGCACACTACTCAACCTCACAACACACTACTCAACCTCACAGCACACTACTCAACCTCACAGCACACTACTCACCGCACACTACTCACAGCACACTACTCAACCTCACAGCACACTACTCACCGCACACTACTCACAACACACTACTCAACCTCACAGCACACTACCCAACCTCACAGCACACTACTCAACAGCACACTACTCAACCTCACAGCACACTACTCACCGCACACTACTCACAGCACACTACTCAACCTCACAGCACACTACTCAACCTCACAACACACTACTCAACCTCACAGCACACTACCCAACCTCACAGCACACTACCCAACCTCACAGCACACTACTCAACCTCACAACACACTACTCACAGCACACTACTCAACCTCACAGCACACTACTCAACCTCACAGCACACTACTCAACCTCACAGCACACTACCCAACCTCACAGCACACTACCCAACCTCACAGCACACTACTCAACCTCACAACACACTACTCAACAGCACACTACTCAACCTCACAGCACACTACTCAACCTCACAGCACACTACCCAACCTCACAGCACACTACCCAACCTCACAGCACACTACTCAACCTCACAACACACTACTCAACAGCACACTACTGAACCTCACAACACACTACTCAACCTCACAGCACACTACTCAACCTCACAGCACACTACCCAACCTCACAGCACACTACTCAACCTCACAGCACACTACTCACCGCACACTACTCACAGCACACTACTCAACCTCACAGCACACTACTCACCGCACACTACTCACAACACACTACCCAACCTCACAGCACACTACCCAACCTCACAGCACACTACTCAACAGCACACTACTCAACCTCACAGCACACTACTCAACCTCACAGCACACTACCCAACCTCACAGCACACTACCCAACCTCACAGCACACTACTCAACCTCACAACACACTACTCACAGCACACTACTCAACCTCACAGCACACTACTCAACCTCACAGCACACTACCCAACCTCACAGCACACTACTCAACCTCACAGCACACTACTCAACCTCACAACACACTACTCAACAGCACACTACTCAACCTCACAACACACTACTCACAGCACACTACTCAACCTCACAGCACACTACTCAACCTCACCGCACACTACTCACAGCACACTACTCAACCTCACAACACACTACTCAACCTCACAGCACACTACTCACAGCACACTACTCACAGCACACTACCCAACCTCACAGCACACTACCCAACCTCACAGCACACTACTCAACCTCACAACACACTACTCAACAGCACACTACTCAACCTCACAACACACTACTCACAGCACACTACTCAACCTCACAGCACACTACTCAACCTCACAGCACACTACTCACCGCACACTACTCACAGCACACTACTCAACCTCACAGCACACTACTCAACCTCACAACACACTACTCAACCTCACAGCACACTACTCACAGCACACTACCCAACCTCACAGCACACTACTCACAGCACACTACTCAACCTCACAGCACACTACCCAACCTCACAGCACACTACTCACCGCACACTACTCACAGCACACTACTCAACCTCACAGCACACTACTCAACCTCACAACACACTACTCAACCTCACAGCACACTATTCACAGCACACTACCCAACCTCACAGCACACTACTCACCGCACACTACTCACAGCACACTACTCAACCTCACAGCACACTACTCAACCTCACAGCACACTACCCAACCTCACAGCACACTACCCAACCTCACAGCACACTACTCACAGCACACTACCCAACCTCACAGCACACTACTCAACCTCACAGCACACTACTCAACCTCACAGCACACTACTCAACCTCACAACACACTACTCACAGCACACTACCCAACCTCACAGCACACTACTCACCGCACACTACTCACAGCACACTACTCAACCTCACAGCACACTACTCAACCTCACAGCACACTACTCAACCTCACAGCACACTACCCAACCTCACAGCACACTACCCAACCTCACAGCACACTACTCACAGCACACTACCCAACCTCACAGCACACTACTCACAGCACACTACTCAACCTCACAGCACACTACTCAACCTCACAGCACACTACTCAACCTCACAACACACTACTCACAGCACACTACCCAACCTCACAGCACACTACTCACCGCACACTACTCACAGCACACTACTCAACCTCACAGCACACTACTCAACCTCACAGCACACTACTCAACCTCACAGCACACTACTCAACCTCACAGCACACTACCCAACCTCACAACACACTACTCACAGCACACTACTCAACCTCACAGCACACTACTCAACCTCACAGCACACTACTCACAGCACACTACTCAACCTCACAGCACACTACCCAACCTCACAGCACACTACTCAACCTCACAGCACACTACTCACAGCACACTACTCAACCTCACAGCACACTACTCACAGCACACTACTCAACCTCACAGCACACTACTCAACCTCACAGCACACTACCCAACCTCACAGCACACTACCTAACCTCACAACACACTACTCACAGCACACTACTCAACCTCACAGCACACTATTCAACCTCACAGCACACTACTCACAGCACACTATTCACAGCACACTACTCAACCTCACAGCACACTACTCAACCTCACAACACACTACTCACAGCACACTACTCAACCTCACAGCACACTACTCAACCTCACAGCACACTACTCACAGCACACTACTCACAGCACACTACTCAACCTCACAGCACACTACTCAACCTCACAGCACACTACTCAACCTCACAGCACACTACTCACAGCACACTACTCAACCTCACAGCACACTACTCACAGCACACTACTCAACCTCACAGCACACTACTCAACCTCACAGCACACTACTCAACCTCACAGCACACTACTCACAGCACACTACTCAACCTCACAACACACTACTCAACCTCACAGCACACTACTCAACCTCACAGCACACTACTCAACCTCACAACACACTACTCACAGCACACTACTCAACCTCACAGCACACTACTCACAGCACACTACTCACAGCACACTAAACCTCACAGCACACTACTCAACCTCACAACACACTACTCACAGCACACTACTCAACCTCACAGAACACTACTCATAGCACACTACTCACAGCACACTACTCAACCTCACAGCACACTACTCAACCTCACAGCACACTACTCAACCTCACAGCACACTACTCAACCTCACAGCACACTACTCACAGCACACTACTCAACCTCACAACACACTACTCACAGCACACTACTCAACATGACAAGAGCTTGGAGAAGGAGTTATGTAGCTCCGATAGGATGAGCCTGATCCTCCTGGTGTTGTTTAGGGCAAATCTGCAGGACCGGCAGTTCTAGCAATGTGCTCTGTGAAGCGGTCCCAGCACTGAGCCCTGAGGCACTCCAGTAGCTAGATGATAACAGTGATGGGAAAAACATGTTTCTGAATGACAGACACTAGTGATGACATGAAGATGGAGAAGAGAAGCAGTCCCAGCACTGAGCCCTGAGGCACTCCAGTAGCTAGATGATAGCAGTGATGGGATAAACCATGTTTCTGAATGACAGACACTAGTGATGACATGAAGATGGAGAAGAGAAGCGGTCCCAGCACTGAGCCCTGAGGCACTCCAGTAGCTAGATGATAACAGTGATGGGAAAAAACATGTTTCTGAATGACAGACACTAGTGATGACATGTAGATGGAGAAGAGAAGCGGTCCCAGCACTGAGCCCTGAGGCACTCCAGTAGCTAGATGATAACAGTGATGGGAAAAAACATGTTTCTGAATGACAGATCCCAGTGATGACATGTAGATGGAGAAGAGAAGCGGTCCCAGCACTGAGCCCTGAGGCACTCCAGTAGCTAGATGATAACAGTGATGGGGAAAACATGTTTCTGAATGACAGACACTAGTGATGACATGTAGATGGAGAAGAGAAGCAGTCCCAGCACTGAGCCCTGAGGCACTCCAGTAGCTAGATGATAACAGTGATGGGAAAAACATGTTTCTGAATGACAGACACTAGTGATGACATGTAGATGGAGAAGAGAAGCGGTCCCAGCACTGAGCCCTGAGGCACTCCAGTAGCTAGATGATAACAGTGATGGGAAAAAACATGTTTCTGAATGACAGACACTAGTGATGACATGAAGATGGAGAAGAGAAGCAGTCCCAGCACTGAGCCCTGAGGCACTCCAGTAGCTAGATGATAACAGTGATGGGAAAAAACATGTTTCTGAATGACAGATCCCAGTGATGACATGTAGATGGAGAAGAGAAGCGGTCCCAGCACTGAGCCCTGAGGCACTCCAGTAGCTAGATGATAACAGTGATGGGGAAAACATGTTTCTGAATGACAGACACTAGTGATGACATGTAGATGGAGAAGAGAAGCGGTCCCAGCACTGAGCCCTGAGGCACTCCAGTAGCTAGATGATAACAGTGATGGGGAAAACATGTTTCTGAATGACAGACACTAGTGATGACATGTAGATGGAGAAGAGAAGCGGTCCCAGCACTGAGCCCTGAGGCACTCCAGTAGCTAGATGATAACAGTGATGGGGAAAACATGTTTCTGAATGACAGACACTAGTGATGACATGTAGATGGAGAAGAGAAGCGGTCCCAGCACTGAGCCCTGAGGCACTCCAGTAGCTAGATGATAACAGTGATGGGGAAAACATGTTTCTGAATGACAGACACTAGTGATGACATGTAGATGGAGAAGAGAAGCAGTCCCAGCACTGAGCCCTGAGGCACTCCAGTAGCTAGATGATAACAGTGATGGGAAAAACATGTTTCTGAATGACAGACACTAGTGATGACATGTAGATGGAGAAGAGAAGCGGTTCCAGCACTGAGCCCTGAGGCACTCCAGTAGCTAGATGATAACAGTGATGGGAAAAACATGTTTCTGAATGACAGACACTAGTGATGACATGTAGATGGAGAAGAGAAGCGGTCCCAGCACTGAGCCCTGAGGCACTCCAGTAGCTAGATGATAACAGTGATGGGAAAAACCATGTTTCTGAATGACAGACACTAGTGATGACATGTAGATGGAGAAGAGAAGCGGTCCCAGCACTGAGTCCTGAGGCACTCCAGTAGCTAGATGATAACAGTGATGGGAAAAAACATGTTTCTGAATGACAGATCCCAGTGATGACATGTAGATGGAGAAGAGAAGCGGTCCCAGCACTGAGCCCTGAGGCACTCCAGTAGCTAGATGATAACAGTGATGGGGAAAACATGTTTCTGAATGACAGACACTAGTGATGACATGTAGATGGAGAAGAGAAGCGGTCCCAGCACTGAGCCCTGAGGCACTCCAGTAGCTAGATGATAACAGTGATGGGGAAAACATGTTTCTGAATGACAGACACTAGTGATGACATGTAGATGGAGAAGAGAAGCGGTCCCAGCACTGAGCCCTGAGGCACTCCAGTAGCTAGATGATAACAGTGATGGGGAAAACATGTTTCTGAATGACAGACACTAGTGATGACATGTAGATGGAGAAGAGAAGCGGTCCCAGCACTGAGCCCTGAGGCACTCCAGTAGCTAGATGATAACAGTGATGGGAAAAACATGTTTCTGAATGACAGACACTAGTGATGACATGTAGATGGAGAAGAGAAGCGGTTCCAGCACTGAGCCCTGAGGCACTCCAGTAGCTAGATGATAACAGTGATGGGAAAAACATGTTTCTGAATGACAGACACTAGTGATGACATGTAGATGGAGAAGAGAAGCGGTCCCAGCACTGAGCCCTGAGGCACTCCAGTAGCTAGATGATAACAGTGATGGGAAAAACCATGTTTCTGAATGACAGACACTAGTGATGACATGTAGATGGAGAAGAGAAGCGGTCCCAGCACTGAGTCCTGAGGCACTCCAGTAGCTAGATGTTGGTCTTTGACACCTCACCCCTCCACGACACCCTGAAGGACCTGCTGAAAGGGAAGACCTGAACCATTGGAGTGCTGTTTCTGAGATGCCCTTTTCATTTATATACATGTTTATATTATTTACATTTGAACAAAAAAAAAAATCATTAATCCCCAACAACAAAGGTTATCTCTTCTTTACTCCTTTGCCCATGCTTTTACTAAGGGGCCATCCTGGTCATTTATAAGGAGGTGAGCAACAGTTGATTGACCCCTTGAAGGTGCAGTGGAGTGTAAGTGGAGAAGACTTCACTTTGAAGCAGGGATCCTCAGACATCCTTTTCATCTCATATTTGTGACTGTGAGGCAGATTGTCTTTGTCTCCAGCAGAGGGCGCTCGTCAGTTTCAGTATGAAGGTGAAGTGCGTGAAGAGGATGGGTGTGTGTGTGTGTGTGTGTACGTGCCATCAAACACATCTCTTTTGTGTTTATATGAACAATACAGTCAGAATGATGCTGCATTTACTACACAACTTCAGAAGGTCAGTTCACTCTCAACATCTGTCTCTTCTTCATCATCATTGATGTTTGGTTTCTATTTGTTCATCTGTGACTCTCAAACTCTCATTGAAACACTGAATAGAAAATAATAATTTTGGATATTGTTTTCTTTAGGAAGCCTCGTTGTAGCAGGTGAAAGATGTCTGGAGGGTTTTTTCAAATGCTCAAGAAAAGGAAGGAGGTGAGGAAGACTTATCATCATCATCATCATCATCTGGAATATTTTAATAATAATAACTGTTTCACTTATTCTTTTCTGGAATTTTTCTAGTTAATTCCTTTGATTGGGATTGTTGGTTGTGCCGCACTCGGAGCAGCAACAGCCTCCGTTTACTTCTTACTGACCAAACCGGACGTCATGTGAGAAACTTTATCTTTATTATAGATTTATTAAATTCATGAACACGGTTAATAATAAACATTGTTATCAGTATATCTATATAAAGTGATTCCTGTATGCTTTATTGTTACTAGTTACTGTGGAGAAGTTCTGTTGGTTTCTAGCAAAATGAAAGTTTTTAATGTATGATAATATGATGATTATGAGGGATGTCTGATCCTTTAATATTCAACTTATAATGTTGTAAAAGCTGTACAGTGATAACATTACTTGACTTTTATAGTTTAAACAAGACAAGTAACCCAGAGCCATGGGAGACACTAGATCCGTCAAAACCACAGAAGGTAAACGCCTAATAAACTCTTCATCGACCCGGACTGACGGGTTATGCTCATGTTAATTTTTTAATATAATAGCAGGAGCTCAAACTGCGTTTCGATTCCCAGTGAATGCATGAACTGATAATATTAATGAACAGATTCTGTTTTCTTTCAGCTGATGACGATTAACCAGCAGTGGAAACCAGTGGAGGAGCTGGAGCTGGTGAAGAAACTGACCAGATGATCTGCTCTCCTTCTCTCCTTCTCTCCTCTGATTTACTTCTATATTCTCAGGACTCTGTTTGCATTTTGCACTGTCAAAATCACTTAAAACTTGAATAAATTGACGACAAAAATGAAAGAGAAATTCTGCTGATGTGTCTGTCTTTCTGACGAGAAGGATTGAACTTTGCTGATGAATTCATGCAATTAGCCTTTAATCCGTTCAGCTTGCGTTCATATCTCTCACAGTCACTGTTTCCTTCAGCCAGAACAACAAGAGAATAAATCAAACCTGTCGACGATTACACTGACTAACTAAAGAGGAAACTAACCCTCCCTGCTTCCGTCCTCATGCCGGAGAAACAAGCGTTCATCTCTGACCTGAAGATCCTGTTTCATTTGCAGGCCAGATCATTACAGAGAGGCTCCATGTGTGTGTGTGTGTGTCATGAACACTGCCCGTGTTGTTATACCAGAAACTCCCTGCATCATCATGAACATTCCCATCAGCCCACATTCTCCAGCCACACGCCGGAGCCTGTTTATGTCTGGTTGCACAAGAATGAATTCTAGTTAGAACGAGTCTCTCTCTCTCTCTGTGTGTGTGTGTGAGTGTGTGTGTGTGTGTGTGTGTGTGTGTACGTGACTCCGTGTTCTGTGCGGATGTCGCACGTCATGTGACCAGGAAGTGTTTGACACCACAACTGAACACTTGACTGATGCGTCATGTCCTTAAATGTCCCATCAAGATTAATGTATAAGGGAAAGTGTTTCAATGCGCTGTATAAACTTGCAATTATGAGTTTATATCTCAGAAATCTGACTTTTTCATCTTAATTGTGAGATATAAACTCACAATTAAAGTGCCCCTTTTATGCTTTGTCAGATATGACCTTTCATGCAGTGTGTAATAAAGCTGTAAAAGATCAGTTCAGATAAACTGACTTATTGTTTACCAAAAGAAAGAAGTAATTCTGAACTGAAACGAGTCGTCAGTAATTCAGACTCACTTCCTGCTGAACCTGCATAGGTTTGTAACTAATCAGCATAATGCTAGTCTGTGGTCTTGATTGGCTGAGCAGCGTCTCTTAGCTCCGCCCTCAAACACTGTAGTGTATCTGAGACTGGAAGAGTTTGGCTCGTGTTGTTCGTGTGGAGAAGACGCTGTTTTCTGAGATTGATACGGTAAAACCCACGCCATCGTTACTGTTCACATCACTGTGATCAAGAGCTTAGATTCAGATATGATAATGAGCGTTTGCTTTCTGACCAATCACAGCAGAGCAGCTCTCAGAGAGGCGGAGCTTAGAGAGACTGAATCCTTGATGGAAGCGTTTCAGAGAAAGAGCTGAAGCTGCAGTGGAGATTATGAGGACATTAAAGTGTTTTTGAGCTTGAATGAATGTGAACCTGTTGTAGGAGACGCCAAAACAACATTAGGAGCCTTTAAAATAGCAGAATAGAGCACTTTAAACATTGTATTGTGACTTTTTATTCCATGGCAGAAACACGCTTCCATGGATATTAGTGATTTGTTCAGTGACTAAAATCATCAGAACACTTAAACCCCGTGTGACTCCATCATGTCCTGGAGTGAAACTGGATTTACACTTGAGAAACTCTTTGTCCGTCACTTTCTATAAAGATCATTCACACATCTATTCCTAAGAGACTGCAGCACATCATCAAATCACAACACAACCCCAGAGGAGACCCACACACACCCCAAAGACACTCAGCAGTCGTTTGTTCGCAACCAGCAGACAAAAACATGGAAGATGAATGATGCGCAAACATCCTAAACCTGAAGCCCGTGATTCAGAGAGAACTCAAATAAAAACCGAATGCAGACATTAAAAAATTATTTATTTCAAGTTATCAAGCGCGTCAGTGTAACTCCATCATCCTCAGACACACAACCAACAAATACTGCAAACATAGAGAAAACCATCCAAAGCCTGACCATCTGTTTCAGAAAACAACAAACAAAACAAAACCATAAAAAATAATAAAAAAGGCATATCGGCCAAATACTGATGAGAGGCACTGATAGTTAAATTATAATAAATCTGCATCTTGAGGGAAAAATAAATCAAATAAAAAGATAAAAGGGAGATTGTGTCGCTCTGAGTTTGTGAACGGATCATGTAGGCACACAAACATCAGCAGGAAATGATTACAAATGTCTAAAATATACTAAACTAATGAGTGTGTAACAGAGATGATGTGAAACTACTGTCTTTCCTGTCAAACTACGATTGTCTGTTGATTGATGAAGTCAAATATTTCATGTTTTGCATTGATGAGACACTGAGCGCGTGCGGAGCGTTTGGGTTATTTCAGTGCTGTCAGAATATGAATCTCATGAAAAGCTGTTCAGGTCATTTTTTACCCCAAAAGTCTAGATGAAAAACATTAACGTCTCTTTTGCATTTTTAGCACCCCACCAAATTCAGTGTGAAAAAATAAATATATTCTTTAAATTGTGAAGTTGTTTACATCACATATGTTGCACTGCCTTTAATTTATGCTAATTTTAATAACATTACAGTAATGAGACATAAATCCAAAGTCATTACATTAATGCAATTTTTTTTTTTTTGTTGTTGCAACATGACCATGATAATTCAAAAGGAAAACATGCTTAACTGTGATTAAAAGTTGCACAAAAAAATCCAGGCTTCATCCTGTTCATGCAAAACAAAAAAAAGCTTGTTTTGTCTTGTAATGTTGTGGTTTAATCTGAGCCGTTCTCATGAGATTCACTCCAGAACACACAGACACACACACACAAATAAAAGCGGGTCCTAAAACACACCTTTCTCCTGTGAGCACGTCTGTATTAAAGGTTTATCAAAATGAGGTCAATTTTCATTATAGAAAAGCTACTAGACAATCATTAAAACCCTGCTGGGTCGACACGTCAGTTTACCCGTCTCTCTCTCCTCGTGTGTGTGTGTGTGTGTGTGTGTGTGTGTGTGTGTGTGTGTGTGTGTGTCAGCGAAAGAGAGAGGCAGTGTGTGCAGGACTGTGGCGCCCCCTGTCTCTCTCTCTCTCCTTGTGTGTGTGTGTGTGTGTCAGCGAGAGAGAGGCAGTGTGTGGAGGACTGTGGTGTCTCGTCTCTCTCTCTTCTCGTGTGTTTGTGTGTGTGTGTGTGTGTGTGTGTGTGTGTGTGTGTGTGTGTGTGTCAGCGAGAGAGAGAGAGGCAGTTTGTGCAGGACTGTGGCGTCTCTTGTCTCTGCGTCTGTAGTTGAACCGTACAGTGTGTTACGCCGTGTGACGTCATCAGCAGGCGCCGTGCGTTCGACTGCACTTCCTCCCAGTTACCCACATTCCCCGGCACTAGACACACAACACAGGCAGATGTAAAACCATTAGTCCAGTATCAGGGCGCCAGAAAACCTGTGCCTGTGACGCTTCATGATCTGAATGTGCTGGAACTCACAGAGCCGCAGGTGTGGTGTGTGATGTGGGTGTGATGTGGGTGTGGATGTGGGTTTGGTTGTGGGTGTGGTGTGGGTGTGGGTATGGATGTGGGTGTGGCGTGGGTGTGATGTGGGTGTGATGTGGGTGTGGATGTGGGTTTGGTTGTGGGTGTGGTGTGGGTGTGGGTATGGATGTGGGTGTGGCGTGGGTGTGATGTGGGTGTGGCGTGGGTGTGATGTGGGTGTGGCGTGGGTGTGATGTGGGTGTGGATGTGGGTGTGGATGTGATGTGGGTGTGGATGTGGGTGTGGATGTGGGTGTGGCGTGGGTGTGATGTGGCATGGGTGTGGGTCTGGGTGTGGGTATGGGTGTGGGTCTGGGTGTGGGTGTGGATGTGGGTGTGGCGTGGGTGTGGGTCTGGATGTGGTGTGGATGTGGGTGTGAGTTTGGTTGTGGGTGTGGTGTGGGTGTGAGTTTGGTTGTGGATGTGGTGTGGGTGTGGATCTGGGTGTGGTGTGGGTCTGGGTGTGGTGTGGGTGTGGCGTGGGTCTGGGTGTGGTGTGGGTGTGGATGTGGGTGTGGGTGTGGATGTGGGTGTGAGTTTGGTTGTGGATGTGGTGTGGATGTGGGTGTGAGTTTGGTTGTGGATGTGGTGTGGGTGTGGGTCTGGGTGTGGTGTGGGTCTGGGTGTGGTGTGGGTGTGGTGTGGGTCTGGGTGTGGTGTGGGTGTGGATGTGGGTGTGAGTTTGGTTGTGGATGTGGCTGTGAGTTTGGTTGTGGGTGTGGTGTGGGTGTGGGTCTGGGTGTGGGTCTGGGTGTGGTGTGGGTCTGGGTGTGGTGTGGGTGTGGGTGTGATGTGGGTCTGGGTGTGGTGTGGTGTGGTGTGGTGTGGGTCTGGGTGTGGGTCTGGGTGTGGTGTGGGTGTGGCGTGGGTGTGGGTGTGATGTGGGTGTGGGTCTGGGTGTGGCGTGGGTGTGATGTGGGTGTGGGTCTGGGTGTGGGTCTGGGTGTGGTGTGGGTGTGGCGTGGGTGTGGGTGTGATGTGGGTGTGGGTCTGGGTGTGGCGTGGGTGTGGTGTGGGTGTGGGTCTGGGTGTGGGTGTGGTGTGGGTGTGATGTGGGTCTGGGTGTGGTGTGGGTGTGGATGTGGGTGTGAGTTTGGTTGTGGGTGTGGTGTGGGTGTGAGTTTGGTTGTGGGTGTGGTGTGGGTGTGAGTTTGGTTGTGGGTGTGGTGTGGGTGTGAGTTTGGTTGTGGATGTGGTGTGGATGTGGGTGTGAGTTTGGTTGTGGATGTGGTGTGGTGTGGGTCTGGGTGTGGTGTGGGTCTGGGTGTGGTGTGGGTCTGGGTGTGGGTCTGGGTGTGAGTGTGGGTGTGGATGTGGGTGTGGATGTGGGTGTGAGTTTGGTTGTGGGTGTGGTGTGGATGTGGGTGTGGGTCTGGGTGTGGTGTGGTGTGGTGTGGGTGTGGGTGTGATGTGGGTGTGGGTCTGGGTGTGGCGTGGGTGTGGTGTGGGTGTGGGTGTGGTGTGGGTGTGATGTGGGTCTGGGTGTGGTGTGGGTGTGGATGTGGGTGTGAGTTTGGTTGTGGGTGTGGTGTGGGTGTGAGTTTGGTTGTGGGTGTGGTGTGGGTGTGAGTTTGGTTGTGGGTGTGGTGTGGGTGTGAGTTTGGTTGTGGATGTGGTGTGGATGTGGGTGTGAGTTTGGTTGTGGATGTGGTGTGGGTGTGGGTCTGGGTGTGGTGTGGGTCTGGGTGTGGTGTGGGTGTGGTGTGGGTCTGGGTGTGGTGTGGGTGTGGATGTGGGTGTGGGTGTGGATGTGGGTGTGAGTTTGGTTGTGGATGTGGTGTGGATGTGGGTGTGAGTTTGGTTGTGGATGTGGTGTGGGTGTGGGTCTGGGTGTGGTGTGGGTCTGGGTGTGGTGTGGGTGTGGTGTGGGTCTGGGTGTGGTGTGGGTGTGGATGTGGGTGTGAGTTTGGTTGTGGATGTGGCTGTGAGTTTGGTTGTGGGTGTGGTGTGGGTGTGGGTCTGGGTGTGGGTCTGGGTGTGGTGTGGGTCTGGGTGTGGTGTGGGTGTGGGTGTGATGTGGGTCTGGGTGTGGTGTGGTGTGGTGTGGTGTGGGTCTGGGTGTGGGTCTGGGTGTGGTGTGGGTGTGGCGTGGGTGTGGGTGTGATGTGGGTGTGGGTGTGGCGTGGGTGTGATGTGGGTGTGGGTCTGGGTGTGGGTCTGGGTGTGGTGTGGGTGTGGCGTGGGTGTGGGTGTGATGTGGGTGTGGGTCTGGGTGTGGCGTGGGTGTGGTGTGGGTGTGGGTCTGGGTGTGGGTGTGGTGTGGTGTGGGTGTGGGTGTGATGTGGGTGTGGGTCTGGGTGTGGCGTGGGTGTGATGTGGGTGTGGGTCTGGGTGTGGGTCTGGGTGTGGTGTGGGTGTGGCGTGGGTGTGGGTGTGATGTGGGTGTGGGTCTGGGTGTGGCGTGGGTGTGGTGTGGGTGTGGGTCTGGGTGTGGGTGTGGTGTGGGTGTGATGTGGGTCTGGGTGTGGTGTGGGTGTGGTGTGGGTGTGAGTTTGGTTGTGGGTGTGGTGTGGGTGTGAGTTTGGTTGTGGGTGTGGTGTGGGTGTGAGTTTGGTTGTGGATGTGGTGTGGATGTGGGTGTGAGTTTGGTTGTGGATGTGGTGTGGTGTGGGTCTGGGTGTGGTGTGGGTCTGGGTGTGGTGTGGGTCTGGGTGTGGGTCTGGGTGTGAGTGTGGGTGTGGATGTGGGTGTGGATGTGGGTGTGAGTTTGGTTGTGGGTGTGGTGTGGATGTGGGTGTAAGTTTGGGTGTGGGTGTGGATGTGGGTGTGAGTTTGGTTGTGGGTGTGGTGTGGGTGTGGGTCTGGGTGTGGTGTGGGTGTGGGTCTGGGTGTGGTGTGGGTGTGGAGTGGGTGTGGGTGTGGTGTGGTGTGGGTCTGGGTGTGGTGTGAGTCTGGGTGTGGGTGTGGGTCTGGGTGTGGTGTGGTGTGGATTTGGGTGTTGTGTGGATGTGTGGCGTGGGTGTGGGTGTGGTGTGGATTTGGGTGTGGTGTGGATGTGGGTGTGGTGTGGGTCTGGGGTGGTGTGGATTTGGGTGTTGTGTGGATGTGTGGCGTGGGTGTGGGTGTGGTGTGGTGTGGTGTGGTGTGGATTTGGGTGTTGTGTGGGTGTGGGTGTGGTGTGGATTTGGGTGTGATGTGGGTGTGGTGTGGGTCTGGGGTGGTGTGGATTTGGGTGTTGTGTGGATGTGTGGCGTGGGTGTGGGTGTGGTGTGGTGTGGTGTGGTGTGTGTGTGGGTGTGGTGTGGTGTGGTGTGGGTGTGGGTGTGGTGTGGAGTGGATTTGGGTGTTGTGTGGATGTGTGGCGTGGGTGTGGGTGTGGTGTGGATTTGGGTGTGGTGTGGATGTGGGTGTGGTGTGGGTCTGGGGTGGTGTGGATTTGGGTGTTGTGTGGATGTGTGGCGTGGGTGTGGGTGTGGTGTGGTGTGGTGTGGTGTGGATTTGGGTGTTGTGTGGGTGTGGTGTGGATTTGGGTGTGGTGTGGGTGTGGTGTGGGTCTGGGGTGGTGTGGATTTGGGTGTTGTGTGGATGTGTGGCGTGGGTGTGGGTGTGGTGTGGTGTGGTGTGGGTGTGGGTGTGGTGTGGTGTGGAGTGGATGTGGAGTGGGTGTGGTGTGGTGTGGTGTGGTGTGGTGTGGTGTGGATGTGGAGTGGGTGTGGGTGTGGTGTGGTGTGGTGTGGTGTGGATGTGGAGTGGGTGTGGGTGTGGGTGTGGGTGTGGTGTGGGTGTGGGTGTGGTGTGGATGTGGTGTG
>CM040798.1:44932406-44944906 GCA_022829025.1 Squalius cephalus
ACCCAGGGTTTAGAGTGACCCAGGGTTTAGAGTGACCCAGGGTTTAGAGTGACCCTGCTTTTAGAATAGACTGACCCAGGGATTAGAATAGACTGACCCTGGTTTTAGAATAGACTGACCCTGGTTTTAGAATAGACTGACCCAGGGTTTAGAGTGACCCAGGGGTTAGAGTGACCCAGGGGTTAGAGTGACCCAGGGGTTAGAGTGACCCAGGGGTTAGAATAGACTGACTCAGGGATTAGAATAGACTGACCCTGGTTTTAGAATAGACTGACCCAGGGTTTAGAGTGACCCAGGGTTTAGAGTGACCCAGGGTTTAGAGTGACCCAGGGTTTAGAGTGACCCAGGGTTTAGAGTGACCCAGGGTTTTAGAATAGACCTGACCCTGGTTTTAGAATAGACTGACACAGGGTTTAGAGTGACCCAGGGTTTAGAGTGACCCAGGGTTTTAGAATAGACTGACCCAGGGTTTAGAGTGACCCAGGGTTTAGAGTGACCCAGGGTTTAGAGTGACCCAGGGTTTTAGAATAGACTGACCCAGGGTTTAGAGTGACCCAGGGTTTAGAGTGACCCAGGGGTTAGAGTGACCCTGCTTTTAGAATAGACTGACCCAGGGATTAGAATAGACCTGACCCTGGTTTTAGAATAGACTGACCCAGGGTTTAGAGTGACCCAGGGTTTAGAGTGACCCAGGGTTTAGAGTGACCCAGGGTTTTAGAATAGACTGACCCAGGGTTTAGAGTGACCCAGGGTTTTAGAATAGACTGACCCAGGGTTTAGAGTGACCCAGGGTTTAGAGTGACCCAGGGTTTAGAGTGACCCTGCTTTTAGAATAGACTGACCCAGGGATTAGAATAGACTGACCCTGGTTTTAGAATAGACTGACCCAGGGTTTAGAGTGACCCAGGGGTTAGAGTGACCCAGGGGTTAGAATAGACTGACTCAGGGATTAGAATAGACTGACCCTGGTTTTAGAATAGACTGACCCAGGGTTTAGAGTGACCCAGGGTTTAGAGTGACCCAGGGGTTAGAGTGACCCTGGTTTTAGAATAGACTGACCCAGGGATTAGAATAGACCTGACCCTGGTTTTAGAATAGACTGACCCAGGGTTTAGAGTGACCCAGGGTTTAGAGTGACCCAGGGTTTAGAGTGACCCAGGGTTTAGAGTGACCCTGCTTTTAGAATAGACTGACCCAGGGTTTAGAGTGACCCAGGGGTTAGAGTGACCCAGGGGTTAGAGTGACCCAGGGGTTAGAATAGACTGACTCAGGGATTAGAATAGACTGACCCAGGGTTTAGAGTGACCCAGGGTTTAGAGTGACCCAGGGTTTAGAGTGACCCAGGGTTTAGAGTGACCCAGGGTTTAGAATGACCCAGGGTTTAGAGTAGAATGACCCAGGGTTTAGAGTAGAATGACCCAGGGTTTAGAGTGACCCAGGGTTTAGAGTGACCCAGGGTTTAGAGTGACCCTGGTTTTAGAATAGACTGACCCAGGGTTTAGACTAACCCAGGGTTTAGAATAGACTGACCCAGGGTTTAGAGTGACCCTGGTTTTAGAATAGACTGACCCAGGGTTTAGAATAGAGTGACCCTGGTTTTAGAATAGACTGACCCAGGGTTTAGAATAGACTGACCCAGGGTTTAGAGTGACCCAGGGTTTAGAGTAGAATGAGCCAGGGTTTAGAGTAGAATGACCCAGGGTTTAGAGTAGAATGACCCAGGGTTTAGAGTGGAATGACCCAGGGTTTAGAGTGACCCAGGGTTTAGAGTGACCCTGGTTTTAGAATAGACTGACCCAGGGTTTAGACTGACCCAGGGTTTAGAATAGACTGACCCAGGGTTTAGAATAGACTGACCTAGGGTTTAAAATGACCCAGGGTTAACTAGCTGAAGTGTGAAAAGCCTGAATGAGCCGGTGTACAGAGAGGAGGACGCACCGAGCCGATGGAGGCCGAAGGTGAATCTGTGCGTCGGTGGTTTAGCCGAGAGCCAGAGCGCCAGCAGAGACACGACGATCCCGATCAGATCCGTCAGCATGTGCAGCGCATCCGTCATGATGGCCAGACTGTTGGCCATGTACCCACCTGAAAGACAAACCCAGTGACAGGAGCGGGCGACACACACACACACACACACACACACACACACACACACACACACACACTCACTCTCCCCGACGCTCACCTATCAGCTCGCCCACCATGAACAGGAAGTAGAGCAGAGCGGCGAAGCCCAGTTTCCTCATGATCCTCCGGCGCCGGTCGCTCTCCCGACTCTTTCGGCACCCGTCACACGGCTCCGGCACCAGACCCGACGAGGAGCCCAGGAGCGAGTCGTCATCGTCCAACACTCGCGTGACCGTCGACCCGTTAGCCGCCGGGAACTCGTCCGCCTCTCCCGACACCACTACCTTCAGCTGGCTGAACCGGGGCGTCTCGTCGTCCTCCAGATCCTCGGAGAAGTCGAAGGCGGCGTCGCTGAGGTGCCAGTCCTCCGGCTCGCGGCGAAACGCCGACCTCACGCGGCCCATCAGGCCCGACATCTGAGCGAATCTCTGAAGCTGTCTCGCGGGTCGAAGCGCCAGGCTACCTGCAACACAGCAGCTCAGGTCAACTTCACCAACACACAACAGCAAACATCATCAAATACAGACTCGATCAGAGACACAAGAGTCACTATTGAGCTCCACTCAGTTCAGTGCTGTTGATTCGATTCAATTCAATTCACATTTATTTGTAAAGCGCTTTTCACAACACACATCATTTCAAAGCAGCTTTACAGAAAATACAAGAGTCCACATTATAATTTAGACAGATCTGTTATCAGAGGTGACTGTCTTAAGTTATGCGTTTTAGAATCGCAGTTAGCGAAAAATTTATTAATTTAAACAATGTAATAATTTAAGGCAGAAACAATGAGCTCATTGAAGCAATGAATACTCGTTTGTTAACCAATTATTATGACATTTAGAAAAAATGTAGCATTGACTTCAGAGACAATGATGCACGTACAGTTCGTCAGATATGAAACGCTAAAGCACAGTTTGTCTAGTGTGTTCATCAGTGTTTCGGCGCGTTCATGTGTTTCAGGAGGACTGAATGTCAGCGAACACACACTGAAAACAACGAAAACATCATTACAAGAGTACAAACCTTCCTAAACTCTGCCGTTCGCTGGTTCCGTCCATTGCGGTGTGAGTTTGGGGAAATCTCAGAGTGTGTGAGTAAGTGTGTGTGTGTGTGTGAGAGAGAGAGAGTGTTTAATGTTAGCGCGTCCACTCTGCGCGCGTTCCAGCTCTACTGCAGCGCGCGCGCATTCAAAGTTCACATTCACGTGCAAAATTAACATGTAATTATATTATATTCACTGTTGTATTTGTATGTGTGTATCAAGAAAAAATCCTTGTGTTCAAGGTTACTTAGCAATAAAGCTATTTCTGATATTATTATATTATATTATATTATATTATATTATATTATATTATATTAGGCTATATTAGGCTATATTATATTATATAGTCCGCTGCTGTATGAGAACTGAGCTGACGGTGACATCATTTTTGCAGAACTACTTTATAGATTAAATTAACTAATTTAATAATTGATGATCTTTCATTTAATATTTGATCAAATACATCATTTTCCAGTTTATCACTGTAAAGCTGCTTTGAAACAATCTGTATTGTACAAAACGCTATAGAAATAAAGGTGGCTTGACTCCGGTACAATCGTTCCGCCAATCGGAGGCGTCGCTCAGCGGCACGTGATTAAAGGCGGAAGTGCTCTCAGAGTGGCAGCGCGTCGCGTTGTGACCATAGACCGTAAACAGTCTCTGGGTCACATGAGCTTCGGTCACATGATGTTTGTGAGCCGCTCCTGGAAGCGTTTTCACTATCACATCAGGTTTGCTGACCGCCATTAAATACACAAGATAAAAGAAGAATCACTTTCATCTGCCGGGAATTCAGGAATGATGCGCTCGAGAGGGTTCGTGTTCAGACAGATGTGATCAGTGACGTACACACGATTACTGTGGTTCAGGAATCTGACTCTCTCTCTGTGTGTGTGTCTGTGTGTGTCTGTGTGTGTCTGTGTCTGTGTCTGTGTGTGTGTGTGTGTGTGTGTGTGTCTCTGTGTGTGTGTGTGTGTGTGTGTGTGTGTGTGTGTGTGTGTGTGTGTGTGTGTGTGTGTCTGTGTGTGTGTGTGTGTGTGTGTGTGTGTGTGTCTGTGTCTGTCTGTGTGTGTGTGTGTGTGTGTGTCTCTGTGTCTCTGTGTGTGTGTGTGTGTGTGTGTGTGTGTGTCTGTGTGTGTGTGTCTGTGTCTGTCTGTGTCTGTGTCTGTCTGTCTGTGTGTGTGTGTGTGTGTGTGTCTCTGTGTCTCTGTGTGTGTGTGTGTGTGTGTGTGTGTGTGTGTGTCTCTGTGTCTCTGTGTCTCTGTGTGTGTGTGTGTGTTTGTGTGTGTGTGTGTGTGTGTGTGTGTGTGTGTGTTGATGTGTGTGTATACGTGTGGCTATACGTGTGTGTGTGTGTGTGTGTGTGTGTGTGTGTGTGTGTGTGTTTCAGGGGCTGCTGGTGACTGTGATGATGATGATGGACAGACCGCAGGAGGAAAGCGAGCAGGACACAGGTGACACACACACACTTTTTTTTTCAAATATCACATTCATAAATGCTAGTCTACTAATAAAAACCTAGTTTTATGGTTATGTTGATGTGTGTGTGTGTGTGTGTGTGTGTGTTTGCAGTGTGTGTCGTGATGGAGGACGTTGATGTGTGTGTGTGTGTTTGCAGTGTGTGTCGTGATGGAGGTCGTTGATGTGTGTGTGTGTGTGTGTGTGTGTGTGTTTGCAGTGTGTGTCGTGATGGAGGACGTTGATGTGTGTGTGTGTGTGTGTGTTTGCAGTGTGTGTGTGTGTGTGTTTGCAGTGTGTGTCGTGATGGAGGATGTTCATGTTGATGTGTGTGTGTGTGTGTGTTTGCAGTGTGTGTGTGTGTTTGCAGTGTGTGTCGTGATGGAGGATGTTGATATGTGTGTGTGTGTGTGTGTGTGTGTGTGTGTGTTTGCAGTGTGTGTCGTGATGGAGGATGTTGATATGTGTGTGTGTGTGTGTGTGTGTGTTTGCAGTGTGTGTCGTGATGGAGGATGTTGATATGTGTGTGTGTGTGTGTGTGTGTTTGCAGTGTGTGTCGTGATGGAGGATGTTGATATGTGTGTGTGTGTGTGTGTGTGTTTGCAGTGTGTGTCGTGATGGAGGATGTTGATATGTGTGTGTGTGTGTGTGTGTTTGCAGTGTGTGTCGTGATGGAGGATGTTGATGTGTGTGTGTGTGTGTGTGTTTGCAGTGTGTGTCGTGATGGAGGACGTGGTGTGTGTGGATGAGCACACGATCCAGAGACTGACTGAAGGATTCCTGTCTCACTATCAGCCGGAGCTCAACGCCTCCAAGCAAACCCTGCAGGAACTCACGTATGATCACATATAACACACGACTCACGCGTGTGCTAACAGTGTCCACGCGTGTGCTAACAGTGTCCACGCGTGTGCTAACAGTGTCCACGCGTGTGCTAACAGTGTCCACGCGTGTGCTAACAGTGTCCACGCGTGTGCTAACAGTGTCCACGCGTGTGCTAACACTGACGATCTGCTGCATGTACGCGCGTGTGCTAACACTGAGGATCCGCTGCATGTAACGCGCGTGTGCTAACACTGACGATCCGCTGAATGTAACGCGCGTGTGCTAACACTGAGGATCCGCTGCATGTAACGCGCGTGTGCTAACACTGAGGATCCGCTGAATGTAACGCGCGTGTGCTAACACTGAGGATCCGCTGCATGTAACGCGCGTGTGCTAACACTGAGGATCCGCTGCATGTAACGCGCGTGTGCTAACACTGAGGATCCGCTGCATGTAACGCGCGTGTGCTAACACTGAGGATCCGCTGCATGTAACGCGCGTGTGCGCTAACACTGACGATCCGCTGAATGTAACGCGCGTGTGCTAACACTGAGGATCCGCTGCATGTAACGCGCGTGTGCTAACACTGAGGATCCGCTGCATGTAACGCGCGTGTGCGCTAACACTGACGATCCGCTGCATGTAACGCGCGTGTGCTAACACTGACGATCTGCTGAATGTAACGCGCGTGTGCTAACACTGACGATCTGCTGCATGTACACGCGTGTGCTAACACTGACGATCTGCTGCATGTAACACGCGTGTGCTAACACTGACGATCTGCTGCATGTACACGCGTGTGCTAACACTGACGATCCGCTGAATGTAACGCGCGTGTGCTAACACTGAGGATCCGCTGCATGTAACGCGCGTGTGCTAACACTGAGGATCCGCTGCATGTAACGCGCGTGTGCTAACACTGAGGATCCGCTGCATGTAACACGCGTGTGCTAACACTGACGATCTGCTGCATGTACGCGCGTGTGCTAACACTGACGATCTGCTGCATGTACGCGCGTGTGCTAACACTGAGGATCCGCTGCATGTAACGCGCGTGTGCTAACACTGACGATCCGCTGCATGTAACGCGCGTGTGCTAACACTGAGGATCCGCTGCATGTAACGCGCGTGTGCTAACACTGAGGATCCGCTGCATGTAACGCGCGTGTGCGCTAACACTGACGATCCGCTGCATGTAACGCGCGTGTGCTAACACTGACGATCTGCTGAATGTAACGCGCGTGTGCTAACACTGACGATCTGCTGCATGTAACGCGCGTGTGTGCTAACACTGACGATCTGCTGCATGTAACGCGCGTGTGCTAACACTGACGATCTGCTGCATGTACACGCGTGTGCTAACACTGACGATCTGCTGCATGTAACACGCGTGTGCTAACACTGACGATCTGCTGCATGTACACGCGTGTGCTAACACTGACGATCTGCTGCATGTAACGCGCGTGTGCTAACACTGACGATCTGCTGCATGTACACGCGTGTGCTAATACTGACGATCTGCTGCATGTACACGCGTGTGCTAACACTGACGATCTGCTGCATGTACACGCGTGTGCTAACACTGACGATCTGCTGCATGTACACGCGTGTGCTAACACTGAGGATCTGCTGCAAGTAACGCGCGTGTGCTAACACTGACGATCTGCTGCATGTAGACGCGTGTGCTAACACTGACGATCTGCTGCATGTACACGCGTGTGCTAACACTGAGGATCTGCTGCATGTACACGCGTGTGCTAACACTGACGATCTGCTGCATGTACACGCGTGTGCTAACACTGACGATCTGCTGCATGTAACACGCGTGTGCTAACACTGACGATCTGCTGCATGTACGCGCGTGTGCTAACACTGACGATCTGCTGCATGTACGCGCGTGTGCTAACACTGACGATCTGCTGCATGTACACGCGTGTGCTAACACTGACGATCCGCTGCATGTACACGCGTGTGCTAACACTGACGATCCGCTGCATGTAACACGCGTGTGCTAACACTGACGATCTGCTGCATGTACGCGCGTGTGCTAACACTGACGATCTGCTGCATGTACACGCGTGTGCTAACACTGACGATCTGCTGCATGTACGCGCGTGTGCTAACACTGACGATCTGCTGCATGTACACGCGTGTGCTAACACTGACGATCCGCTGCATGTACACGCGTGTGCTAACACTGACGATCCGCTGAATGTAACGCGCGTGTGCTAACACTGAGGATCCGCTGCATGTAACGCGCGTGTGCTAACACTGAGGATCCGCTGAATGTAACGCGCGTGTGCTAACACTGAGGATCCGCTGAATGTAACGCGCGTGTGCTAACACTGACGATCCGCTGAATGTAACGCGCGTGTGTTAACACTGACGATCCGCTGCATGTACACGCGTGTGCTAACACTGACGATCTGCTGCATGTACACGCGTGTGCTAACACTGACGATCTGCTGCATGTAACACGCGTGTGCTAACACTGACGATCTGCTGCATGTAACACGCGTGTGCTCAGTCAGTGACGTCCATCATTTGATCGACTGCAAAAAAAGACATTTGAGTTCAGAGCACTGCACTCCTGCACTGAAATCATCCTTTATTTGTTCTTACTTCCAGACAAAATCAAGTTATTTTGCTGGATACGCTGGAGCAAGAAGTCACGAAATTCCGCGAGTGCAACGCCATGATTGATCTGAACGCACTGGTGAGTTTTAATCGCGTGGTTTCTCTCGTAGAAACGTCGTCAGACTGACAGCTGATGTGTTTCAGTTCACAGAGGCCAAAGTTTATCACAGCAAACTGGTGAACATTCGCAAAGAAATGATCGTTCTGCACGACAAGACGACCAGACTAAAGGTTTGAGCAGGAGTCTTCTGGAGATTCATGCTTTACTGCTCTTCATGTTATATGAAGCTTGTTTCTGCAGGGGAATAATAACAAAATAATTCTCACTATTCTGAATTTTTCCTAGAATTGAGAAATATAAAATCACGATTGTGTGGAAAATTGTGAATTGTGAGGAAAAAGTCAGAATTGCGAGATATAAAATTGCGAGATATAAACTTGCGTTTACGAAAAAAAAGCAGAATTGCGAGATATAAAATTGCATTTACGAGGAAAAAAGTCAGAATTGCGAGAAAAGATTTTGAATTGTGAGAAAAAAGTCAGAATGGCGAAATATAAACTTGCCTTTACGAGAAAAAAGTGTGAATTGCGAGAAAAAAGTCAGAATTGCAAGATATAAACTTGCGTTTACGAGAAAAAAGTCAGAATTGCGAGATATAAACTTGCGTTTACAAGAAAAAAGTGTGAATTGCGAGAAAAAAGTCAGAATTGCGAGATATAAACTTGCGTTTACGAGAAAAAAGTCTGAATTGCAAGATATAGAATTGCGTTTACGAGAAAAAAGTCTGAATTGTGAGAAAAGGGTTAGAATTGCAAGAAAAAAGTCTGAATTTCGGGAAAAAAGTCTGAATTGATAGATATAAACTACGATTGAAAGAAAAGTCAGGATTCCGAGAGGCAATTCTTTGTTTTCATTTTTATTCCGTGGCAGAAACAAGCTTCCATACTTTACCCTGGGTTAGTATGCTTTGCCGTTTGAGACGGAACGACAGATTAAGAGTGAAGAGTGTATGAATGTGTGCAGAAGCGAGCGCTGAAGCTGCAGCAACACAAGCAGAAGGAAGATCTGGAGCGCGAGCAGCAGCGAGAGAGAGAGCTGGAGCGAGAGAGACGCCTCGTCGCCAAACCCGCCAAACGCTCCGGCGACGCCTGAACCAGCGCCTCACACACACTGAGCTCAGCCCCGCCCACTGCACACAGGCTCCGCCCGTCACAGCCCTGCCCACGGCACACAGGCTCTGCCCCTGTCACACCCCTGCACACAAACTCCGCCCCTGTCACATCCCCGCCCACTGCACACAGACTCCGCCCCTTGTCACCACCCCGCCCACTGCCCTCAGACTCCGCCCCTGTCACAGCCCCACCCACTGCACACAGACTCCGCCCCTTGTCACCACCCCGCCCACTGCCCTCAGACTCCGCCCCTGTCACCGCCCCGCCCACTGCACACAGACTCCGCCCCTGTCCTCATAATACTGAGAGTAATTTGAGAAACCTCTTAAACGAGTTGGATTCTCTGGGACTAAATGTGATAAAGATGCTCTGGTGACTCTTTATCATCATCATCATCATCATCATGTGCATTTCTATCCAGATAAATAATAAAACTGTAATGGAAGTGTTGGTGTGCTCGTTTATCAACATCATTTATTACCTTATATGATGCTCTTTTAATGTAAACAAATATGATAGAACTGTAACAATTTACAATAAAGTTTCAGGTAACACTTTACAAGAAGGTTCATTATTGAATATAAGGTTAACATTAGTTAACTACATTAACATGAACTAATAATGAACTGCACTTAGCATTTATTAAAGGGCTGGTTGATTATGATTTGACTTTTGTAACTTTAGTTAGTGTGTAATGTTGCTGTTTGATCATAAACAACATCTGCAAAGTTACGACGCTCAAAGTTCAGAGCAAAGGGAGAGATTTGCTTTTACAGAAATCACTGTTTAAGGACTACAACAAACGGCTGGTAGAGACTACACCACATTCCTCCCGGGTTAGTGACATCACCAACCCTAGAATTTACATAAACCCCGCCCCCTGGACACGATTTATAGATTATCATGACAGAATATGCTAATCAGTGACTAGAAGATAACTACACATCAGCTTCATAAACTCACCAACTAACTATTCAGAAATGTCCTGTTGCTTCTACATGTTGTCACTTCTTCTCGAGTCTCTCCATCATTGACTGACTCCGGTTTGATCATAAAGGCTAAAAGTTTTTGAAATTTTCAGTGCGTGTGTGTGTGAGTGCAAGCTGTTGAAGCTCCGCCCCCTGTGCCAGGAGCAGCAGCTCATTTGCATTTAAAGGGACTCACACACAAACGGTGCAATTTTACTCACCCTCAAAAAGTGACAACTTTAACATCCTATATAAAAATATCTGTGGGGTATTTTGAGCTGAATCTTCACACACACACACACACACACACACACACACACACACACACACTCATCAGAGACTTATTTTACATCTTGTGGAAAGGGCATTATCCCACCCCTTTAATCTTTGTTAATGTTAATTTCAGCATTTACTAATACATACTCAAATCAAAAGTTGTATCTGTTAATATCAGTTAACGCACTAACATGAACAACTATTTTTATCTACTAACATTTTAGTGTTCTTGTTACATACTGTATATTACATGCAACTAACCCTATAATGATTTATATTATTCAGTATTCCAAAGTACAATTACGCTGTAACAAAGACACCTTAAAATAATGAGTTACACTTTATGTTACAGTGTCGTTGTTACAGTGTAAGTATTTATTTAAGCACTGACTGAGTAATATTAATTAACAACATGTATTTACTACAGGGTTAGGGTTTGGTTGCATGTAATTATGCATAATTTACTGTTATTTTTACTATGGTAAGTACATGTAACATATGTAACAATGACACTGTAATAGAAAGTGTTGCCAAATAAAGTGTAACCAAAATACTTTGCTTATTGTAAGTTCATGTTCACTAACACATGAGACCTTATTGCAAAGTGTTCCTGATAAAACATGAACATTTTTCATACTTGAATGTTCATAAACTTGATTTGCGTCATGTAATATTTATTAAATATGTTAATGTGAGCGTCACTGGTTGTATGGAGTAAAATCATGCATGAGTTCGAGTGCTGGACTCCAGGTGGCAGCAGAGCATCATGGGATTAATACTGTGTGTCATCAGTGTAAGGACTCTATGGAAAGCTTTAACAAAACATGTCTAAAATGTACCATAGTAAAACTGTGTTCAGTTACAGACGTGCGTCAGTGTCAGCTAATGAAGCGAAGCCTGTGTAAACACACACATATATTATAATGTTCCTATTAAGTTATGAAAACATGATTGTTTGGCGAATGTTTGCTGAAGGTTCAGGTTCACACACACACACACACACACACACACACACACACACACAGACAGACAGTCCTGTTTTACAGCAAACAAATGATGCTCTTTTAATGTAAACACAAATGTGATAAAACTGTAACACTTCACAATACAGTGATGAGGATGAATTATTACCCACATAGCACTAACTATTTGATGTGCATTTTACATCTGGAAGACGTATTTTTAACGTCTATAGGACGTTTCCTGTCAGATGTCAAATAGATGTCTTTAAGATGTAATGATTTAGAATGTATGTTAAACTGACACCTTCTAAACGTCTATAGTCCTATAGACGTATTGCAGATGAGCAAACACTCTTAAAAATACGTCTTCCAGATGTAAAATGCACATCAAATAGTCGGTGCTATCTGGGTAACATTAGTTAACACGAACTAACAGCATTTAATGTTAATTTTAACCTTTACTAATAAATACTAAAATTAAAAGTTGTTTCTGTTAATAATAGTTCATGCACTAACATGAACAACTGTATTTTTATCAACTAACATTAATATAACTAACATAAATGCTGTAAAAAAAAAAAAAATTAGAAGCACTTTATTTGAGTGTCCTCGTTACACACTGTGTATTACATGCAACTGTAGTTCATTTATAAGACACCTAAAATAAAGTGTAATGACATTATGGAAAGCTTTCGTTTTTTTGTGCTGAATGTTTGTTGAGAAGGTTCATCAGACACACACACACACACACACACACACAGTCGTGTTTTCCAGCGGTTTGAGGTGTCGCTCCTCTTTCCGCGCGGGCGTTGAATCCGCGTCTGGATTTGGATGTTTTTTGGGCCTGAAGGAGAAAAACAAACCAAACCCACAAACCCGGAGCCGCAGACGCTGAGCACATGTGGAGGAGACAGAGTAAACAACCTGTCTGTGTGTGTGTGTGTGTGTGTGTGTGTGTGCGCTCGGGCTCATAACAGGAAGTGGCCGCAGAGGTCAGAGGTCACGCTCGCGTTAGGTCTGCGGTCAGCC
>CM040798.1:44949906-44954906 GCA_022829025.1 Squalius cephalus
TTGTAATTTCAACTTTTATGTCAATTTCACCATCATAATTTCAACTTTTTGTCATAATTACAAGAAGTTATATCAACTTTTATGTAATAATTTTGACTAAAGGCCCGTTCACACCAAGCACGATAACTATAAAGATAACGATAAAGATATAGTTCTAAAAATCGTTCTCCATATTAAAGAACAACAGAGTTCACACCACAACTATAACGATAAAGATATGAGGAACGATATCGTTGGGATCACTTTCAGAACGATTGTTTCCCAGCTGTCGAACGATAAAACACTGACAGCCAATCAGAATCCACTCTAATTTAAAGGTCTCGCGCATTTAAAATGGATCTGGATCATCCGGGCGCGCTTAGAGTAAAAGACCGTTATCGGACGCTGGTGTGGACGCATATATCGTTATCTTTATCGTTATCTTTATCGTTATCTTTATCGTTATCGTGCTTGGTGTGAACGGGCCTTTAGCATGTCGTAATTTTGACTTTTTATGTCATTCAACATTTGTCAATGTCATAATTTCGACGTAATTGTTTTTAATCATAATCACTTACTTCAGCTTAGTTTGTAATTTCAACTTTTATGTCAATTTCACCATCATAATTTCAACTTTTTGTCATAAGTTATATCAACTTTTATGTAATAATTGTGACGTAGGCATGTCGTAATTATTTGTCACAAGTGTATTTTATGTGCATGTCTTCTTGTCGTATAGAAACAATCATACAAGCGATATGCCGGAATACGGGCAGAGCCTGGAGGCGCGACACTCACCGACGTCCACTCCGCAGTCTTCCATGATCTTAGTATGTTTGACATACATGGGCCAGACGTGTCCGTCGAAGAGACCGGGGGGGTCCGGCACGGCATAGTTCCTTGAGCTGACACACACACACACACACAGTGAGATCAGGTGTGTGCTGAATCTTCTTCACACACACACACACACACACACACACACGTGTGACACTCACCTCCTCCTCTTTTTGCACTCTTCGTATGGAATGGAAATAAAGTATCGTTGGTCGAACACATCGATCAAAGGTCTGCGGAGGAGAGAGGCGTTCGGTTAGAGCGTCGTCAGGGTCGGGGGTCGGTGTGTGTGTGTGTGTGTGTGTGTGTCGCTCACCCGTAGGTGTAGAGCAGGAACCCCTCCACGATCAGGATGTGAACGTCGTCTCGGGAGCGCGGGAGGATCTCGGAGTCCAGGCTGTTGTTGACGCCGTGAGATCTCTCGAACTTCACCGGGTTCTGCTGCCATGCAGTGATGGTGCTCATCATGGCGTCCATGTCCAGAGCGCTGATGACTGCGCACACACACACACACACACACACACACACACACACACACACACACACACACACACGTGTGAGCGCGCCGCACACACATCGCTTAGAATGAACATGCAGAACCACACGCACAAGCCCTTGGCTTACCATCGTACTGCTTAAAGCCAGCGTCATCAACTTCAATCTCATCTTGGGGCTGAAACATACACCAATGAGACGCACTCGTGTGGATCTGACATCACCAGCGCTAGCGGGTCAGCTGACCAGGGCTGGGCCACCGCGAGGACGCGTCGAGAGCTTTCAGACGCTGCGTTCAGTCGACGAACGGATAAAACGTCACTAAACTTCATTTGTAGCTCTGAAGTTTAGCAATAAACGCCGATAGTTTTGATGTGACAGAAAGTCTCAGCTGTCAAACCCTGTCAGTTTCACGAAGTTCAGTCAGTAAATGTGTGTTTGAGTCTCTTTAACGATCAACTGTTCCTCTTTACTACTAGTTACAGTTAACATGATGAACATCAGAAGGAACGTTGAACAACTTCCTGAAATCAGAGTTTCAACCGCCGGAAGACGTCAATAAACAGGGATCGTACAGTCCAGGACTTCTCAAGCGCTACTTTTGTTCTTCGAGGACTATAATCAGAGATCGCACTTATCAAACAATATCTTTAGGATTTAAGGATTTTTTTTTAAACTCAAATTACAGATATACAGTATCCAAAATAAAACAGCGTATTTATAGCGTAATAAAATAGCGTATTTAATAATATGTTAAATACTAAGTTTATAATGGCTATTATTGTTTGATAAATAATATTTTATATTACAATGTTGGCGTACTCATCCAGAAAAGGTCTGATGGGTGTTTATTTCCACACAGGCTTGTAGATTGTATTTGTGTGTTTTCAATTTTTTTTTAAATATACATTGTATTTAAATAAATCAAGCACTTTTCAAGTCCCTCTTCATAAATATGGCTGTTTTCAAGGGTTTTGCAGGACTTAAATCTCAAAAAGTCAAATTCAAGTACTTTAAGCGCCTTGTAGGAACCCTGAGAACAATAATGTCACGTAAAGCCATTCGGAGTCCATAAACTCAATAGTCGGATAGAGAAATAACTCTAGAGGAGCGTTTTGATATAAATGTACGCACTGTAATCAAAAAACGAATTGGGAGTCAATTAAAAAGTTTAAAACGTGAATTAATCGCGTATTCGAAGTGGAAATGTAAGGTAATGAGGTAGTGGTTGCCCGGCCCTGGAGCTGAACGTGAAGGTGAAGCTGATTCTGCTCACACTGACCTTGAAGAAGTCGTCCTGATGAACCACACAGCAGTTCGGCAGACTCTTGATCAGGCCGTCCGTCAGCGTCGTCTTACCGCCGTTGGTGACCCTGAAACACACACAGCACATTACTGACCTGAACACACATGGAGTGATACATGTCAATCATTCGGCACCAAAACACCACAGTACCACCAAGCCTTTACTTCACAAAATTCTCTTTACTCACTGTTTTAGGTTGGATTTGTCTTGATGATTATAACTATTTTGTAATGATTTTTTGTATGGTTTACTCTGTCAGTTTTATTATATAAAGTGCCTTGAGAAGCTGCTTTAAAGGCGCTACATAACATAAAGTTTATTATTTTTACTTTACGGTATTACACAAATGGCTCATTTTCACCTGTAGCCCTTCGGACAGATGTTAAAACCATAAAAATATTATAAACACACAACACGTAAATAACACGAACTGCGCGTCACACGCTCACAATGGAATCATGTAACCGTTACATTATTTTACCGAAGTAATCGTACCGTCTAACAATTTTTCAGTTATTATTTTTTTTGTTTTTTACGTAACTGTAATCAAAAAGACGTTACAAACGTTATTACTTCATGACGCTGATTTTAGCTGTGTGTGAATTAATTAATTAATAACGCCTCAAATCTTTGTAACTAGGTAGCACTCTGGCGGGAAATGCGGTTGCTATGGTGATTTGTTTCCCAAATAGAACGAGAGGTCGCGCGCACCACGCGGTCCGCGTCGAGCACGCGCTTCACTCACTCACCCTCCGATGCCGATGATGAGCTTCATCCTCAAACCGAGACAGACGCGCAAGAGAAAGTCGTGGATTACACCGATTACGGACCGATGACCGTACGAAGGAAAGCGTGAAAAGAGAAGGTTAAAGGAAATGTCAACTACTCGAGTCCTCCATGACGCTGAATGAAAGCTGGACGATGGCGCTTCCTCGCGATCTTCCACCAAGAGAAACTCGAGCGCTCGCGACGCCTCAGACACTACCCTCTGCTGCGCGCTGATTGGCTATATAAACACAGCAGGCCAGCGGAAGCCACACCCGGCCAATCAGAGAGCCGGATCCTTCTCCCGCTTAAGCCCCGCCCAGCGTGGGTGGCACGGGATATTTTTGTGCTTCCTGATTTTCCTTTGCCATGCGAGAATGGAATTTTTTACAAATGGCTAAAAAAAGGCTGATATTTAAAATGGATGAATCGTGTTTTTTCTTTTGACTTCTTTAAAAAAAAATAAAAGTTGTGTCTGTTAACATTATTTTATGGACCTTAACACAAAATAAACAGTGTTTTTATTAAATAACGTTAGCAAAGATTAATAATAACTCTGACAAATGTTTAGCTCATTGTTAGTTAATTTTAGTCAATGCGCGTTAACTAATGTGACGTTATTGTAAAGTGTTGCATCATGTTTATTTCATGAACAAAACACACACACAATAAAATATAACCTTTTTCTAATTATTCAGTTTAATGATCTGCTAATTTTCCATGGCTGATCCGTTTAGTCCTTACATGGATTCAGTTGGATCCACATTCCACATATATCTTCACAAAACAAACACTTAAAATATGCAACTGCCATGCGCCTCAAAATTAAGCATTATAAATGTTTAAAATATAAATTCTTATGGTGTCCAGGCTCATTTTAGTTTATTTTCCTAAGTGTTTAAACAAGTTCTTACAAACAAAAAGCGCATATTTGATATATCCTGTAAATAAGTGTATGTTAGGTTCCTCACACTGTATGAGCGGCGCCCCCTGGCGGAGAGACAGCGCGTGTTCATCGGGAACATTGCTCTCTCGTGTTTATGTAAATCCTCGCGGTTTGTCTTGTTGTTGTTCAGTGAAATTAAAGTGACGTTAAACAATAGTTGAGGTTAATGTGGCGCTATCAACAACACTAAACTACATGTCCCATGATTCATTGTGCGGAGCGCGGCGGAAGTGGGCGGAGTCAGCGTCAGCTCTCTGACAGACACTTTCAGGAAGTGCCCGAGGTAAGACATCACATCTTCCCGTTTTATTTAAACATTTCTGATAAAAAGTACTAATATAGACGCGAGATATTTAATTAAAGTTTGTCTTTTCAACTCATACATATGTTGTTCCTCAAACTGTGCTGAACGAGAGCTTGTTTGATTGTTAGCATGCTAGTTTGTGGCTGAGGTTTCCTGCTGCGCGTCTGTGTCTGCTCATATTAGAGGAATAGAAATTATTTATATAATATTTCACAGCTTTTGACTTGTGTAAGAACTCTAGACCGCTGTATTATATTCTACCATCAAATAAGATTCTGTCGTGTGAGACTCAGATTTGATCTGATAATGAAATCGATTATAATCTGAAGTTTGATGGTTTTGTGGGTGAATATACAGTAAAGTGTAAT
>CM040798.1:44959906-44977406 GCA_022829025.1 Squalius cephalus
AAAAGGCCTTATAAGCGGCCAGGGCTGAGCACCTCCGCAAACTAATAGAAAACAACCAAAACAATCCTAGGTTTTTATTTAACACCGTGGCTAGACTAACAAATAAACAGACATCACCCGAACAAAATATCCCGTTACAGTTTAGTAGCAATGATTTCATGAACTTCTTCACTGAGAAAATAGAAAACATCAGAACCACAATTGTAAACGTTCAATCTTCAATCGCGCCTTATAATTCAGCCTCAGCTATCACCCCGCAAGAACAATTACAGTGCTTTACAACTATAGAACAAAAAGAGTTAAATAAACTTATCACTTCATCTAAAACAACAACATGTTTACTAGATCCTATACCCACTAAACTACTGAAAGAAGTGTTACCTGTAGTGGAAGAGCCTCTCCTCAATATTATTAACTCATCTTTATCTTTAGGTCATGTTCCAAGAACATTTAAACTGGCAGTTATAAAACCACTCATTAAGAAACCACAATTAGACCCAAATAACCTAGCAAATTATATACCCATTTCAAATCTTCCTTTTATGTCTAAAATACTAGAAAAAGTTGTATCCGCCCAACTGGGCTCTTTCTTGCATGAAAATGACATCTATGAAAAGTTTCAGTCGGGATTCAGACCGCATCATAGCACTGAAACTGCGCTCGTTAAAATCACAAATGATTTACTCTTAGCTTCTGACCAAGGCTGTTTCTCAATACTAGTTTTACTTGATCTTAGTGCTGCGTTCGATACTATAGATCACACTAGGGCTGTCGCGGTGAAGGATTTTCCCTTGCGGTAATTTTGAGTGGCTCAATAGCGCGATATGCGGTTTTACCGCATTTATTAATTTATTTTGATTTATTTATATTTATTTGTTGCTATATAAATAAGTGTCACGATGTGGTTAGCATGCACAAAAACGACTACATTTTCAGTAACCAATAAACCGAATCTAAACAGCGTCTCTCCGCATTGAAAGCCTGTCACTCAGCGCGCAGTTGTTACGGCAACGGACTGTCTTTGAGTGAGTCATTAAACCATTCATTCAACAGCACGTTCAAAAACGCTGATTGATTCATTAAAAGATAGTAATGAAACAAGGTTAATTATTTTTAACTTTGAGCTCCACTTTTCAAGGCTCAGCTAACCAGCAATGCGTGACTCACTGAGTTTTGTTTCCCGCGAGTTCCTCGCGCTGTGGATGCTGACCAGCGCTGTCGCTGATGCCATTCATGGTAAATACCCTTTATTTTAAACGTTAAAAGGATGACAGGACAAATATTTAACTTTCCTTGGACACGGCAACCTTTTCACAAATATGACTTGACCTCAAATACAGACGCAGGTAATCGCACGTGCTCAGTCGATCACTCTCTTCACTGTCTGTTTAGGCAAGTGCAAATCCACGAAGCCTCTGTACAAATCACCATGATAAAATCATGATCGCCACGTCTTATTATCATTATTAACTTATTTAACATTTAAACATTCAATACACATGCACGAAGTTCAAAACAAGAAGGGTATAGCCTTATGAAAAAAGAAAACACGCGAATATCGCGGTTGCTGCGGTTACTTGAATTCCTCTGCGGTTGGCTTGTCAGTAGCGCACTACTGCGATATTGCGGTTATCGCGACAGCCCTAGATCACACAATACTCTTAGATCGACTACAAAATTATACTGGTGTTCAAGGACAAGCATTAAGCTGGTTCAGATCATACTTATCTGACCGATACCATTTTGTCTATTTAAATGGAGAAAAATCGATCATAACTCCAGTAAACTATGGAGTTCCGCAGGGATCTGTGTTAGGCCCTCTATTATTCTCAATATATATGCTGCCACTTGGAAATATTATAAGGAAACATGGAATTAGTTTCCATTGTTATGCTGATGACACTCAAATATATATTTCATCACGGCCGGATGAAAACGCTAAATTATCCAAATTGACAGAGTGTGTTAAAGATATAAAAGATTGGATGACGCGCAATTTTCTTTTATTAATCATCGGTTCAAAAAACCGCCCTACTACAACTTTAACATAGTTGGATGTCCTGCTACTTTATCCTCTACAGTAAAAAGACCTGGGTGTTATATTAGACTGCAACCTGTCTTTTGAAAATCATAATCACACACACACTCTCTCTCACACACACACTCTCTCTCTCTCTCTCTCTCACACACTCACTCTCTCACACTCACTCTCTCTCACACACACACACACACTCTCTCACACACTCACACACACACACACACACACACACTCTCTCACACACTCACTCTCATGTCGTTCCTAACCCGTGAGACTCGTTCTTCTTCACAACTGAAGATCTGATGAGAGCGTTCTGTTCCTCCACCGACAAACTTTCATCTCGATCTCCTCCCGATCTCCTCCCGATCTCCTCCCGATCTCCTCATGATCTCCTCCCGATCTCCTCCCGATCTCCTCATGATCTCCTCCCGATCTCCTCCCGATCTCCTCCCGATCTCCTCATGATCTCCTCCCGATCTCCTCCCGATCTCCTCTCGATCTCCTCATGATCTCCTCCCGATCTCCTCCCGATCTCCTCATGATCTCCTCCCGATCTCCTCCCGATCTCCTCCCGATCTCCTCCCGATCTCCTCATGATCTCCTCCCGATCTCCTCCCGATCTCCTCTCGATCTCCTCATGATCTCCTCCCGATCTCCTCATGATCTCCTCCCGATCTCCTCCCGATCTCCTCCCGATCTCCTCATGATCTCCTCCCGATCTCCTCCCGATCTCCTCATGATCTCCTCCCGATCTCCTCTCGATTTCCTCCCGATCTCCTCCCGATCTCCTCATGATCTCCTCATGATCTCCTCCCGATCTCCTCTCGATTTCCTCCCGATCTCCTCCCGATCTCCTCATGATCTCCTCCCGATCTCCTCTCGATTTCCTCCCGATCTCCTCCCGATCTCCTCATGATCTCCTCATGATCTCCTCCCGATCTCCTCTCGATCTCCTCATGATCTCCTCATGATCTCCTCCCGATCTCCTCCCGATCTCCTCCCGATCTCCTCATGATCTCCTCCCGATCTCCTCCCGATCTCCTCATGATCTCCTCATGATCTCCTCATGATCTCCTCCCGATCTCCTCCCGATCTCCTCCCGATCTCCTCATGATCTCCTCCCGATCTCCTCCCGATCTCCTCTCGATCTCCTCATGATCTCCTCATGATCTCCTCCCGATCTCCTCCCGATCTCTCCTCCCGATCTCCTCATGATCTCCTCCCGATCTCCTCCCGATCTCCTCCCGATCTCCTCATGATCTCCTCCCGATCTCCTCCCGATCTCCTCCCGATCTCCTCATGATCTCCTCCCGATCTCCTCCCGATCTCCTCTCGATCTCCTCATGATCTCCTCCCGATCTCCTCATGATCTCCTCCCGATCTCCTCCCGATCTCCTCCCGATCTCCTCCCGATCTCCTCATGATCTCCTCCCGATCTCCTCCCGATCTCCTCATGATCTCCTCTCGATCTCCTCCCGATCTCCTCCCGATCTCCTCTCGATTTCCTCCCGATCTCCTCCCGATCTCCTCATGATCTCCTCATGATCTCCTCCCGATCTCCTCTCGATCTCCACTCGATCTCCTCATGATCTCCTCCCGATCTCCTCCCGATCTCCTCTCGATCTCCTCCCGATCTCCTCCCGATCTCCTCTCGATTTCCTCCCGATCTCCTCCCGATCTCCTCATGATCTCCTCCCGATCTCCTCCCGATCTCCTCCCGATCTCCTCATGATCTCCTCATGATCTCCTCCCGATCTCCTCTCGATCTCCACTCGATCTCCTCATGATCTCCTCATGATCTCCTCCCGATCTCCTCCCGATCTCCTCTCGATCTCCTCATGATCTCCTCCCGATCTCCTCCCGATCTCCTCTCGATCTCCTCCCGATCTCCTCCCGATCTCCTCCCGATCTCCTCATGATCTCCTCCCGATCTCCTCCCGATCTCCTCTCGATCTCCTCATGATCTCCTCCCGATCTCCTCATGATCTCCTCCCGATCTCCTCCCGATCTCCTCCCGATCTCCTCATGATCTCCTCCCGATCTCCTCCCGATCTCCTCCCGATCTCCTCATGATCTCCTCCCGATCTCCTCCCGATCTCCTCTCGATCTCCTCCCGATCTCAGACACACAGAGCGCTCTCGGACATCAGCAGAGTATCTGACTCTGTGTCTCGAGGATCAACGAGTCCTACAGGCTTCAGAGATCCAGTCCTGCAGTAACACCTGTGTGTGTGTGTGTGTGTGTGTGTGTGTTGCAGACGCTGAAGTCCCTCTGAAGACCCCGGCGTCGACGGCTGTAGATATTGTTGTAATGAAGCTCTGCTACTCTTCCACTGCTCTGATGATCGTTCTGTAACGCAGAGACTGTGTGACGATCAACACTCTGATTAGATATTCCCATGAATCTGGATTTATGTGGTTTAACAGTGGCTGGGCCACACACACACACACACACACACACGCACACACACACACACACACACCAAACGCTGTTATTAGGTCTGCAAGAACTGCCTTTTGTTACGTTTTGTACCTTTCCGATGTTCCGATGTTCCCAGGCTGGTGGAATACTCTGTTTTTGTTGTTTTTATCTTTTAAATGTGCTGTAAACTTGAAATGTGCATCTCACTGTAATATTTGTGCAATGCTCTCACGGGACGCGTTGACAGGAAAGTATTTTTGTACAAATCGTGTTCAATTTCATTCTGATGCCTAAATAAAATTACAACCTTGTAAGAGTTTGCATGTGAAATCTCATCAGTCACACTTTATAAGCGGAAACACATCATCTGATCACGCTCACACATCCTCATTCCTCACATCTCTGCTCTCGGAGGCTCCCAGACCGTGTGCTTATACATACTCAGTGTAGCATCAGTTATAATCATCACGATTATCAGTTAATACAGGAGAACCCACACTAACACTTGAGGAAATAAGAACTGATCTTTAGTGCTTTCAGCTCTCTTTATTAATATGAATAATAATATATATATTTTTTTTTTTTTTTTTTTTTAGCATAACACGTTTTGTTCTTGTATGTTTTTAAGTTTTCATTATTATTATTAGCAGTGTTATTTAGCTTGTTTTTTATTCCATATAAAAATGCTGTTTTAAGATTAACAGACAGATCTGAAAAAAGCTCAACCCAACTCCAGCTCAGAATGATTCAGTGTTTCAGTCTGCGAGGAAAGACTTTGAGAACAAAATGTATTAAGTACGTTTAATAAAAATAGAGGACACTACAAAAAGTTAGCTTTTATTTCTATTTTTGATTGGTTGACGTTTAGCGTGACGCGTCACAGTCACGTGATCGAGCGAACGAACGCGGAAGAGGAAGTGAAAGTAATTCACAGTCGCTGTAAACATGACAGAAGCTAAACTTAGATAGTGAGTTTGCGATTTAAAAGCGATTTTCAATAAACATACGAGTGCAGAAACTCCTCTGAACTCGCTTTCTGTCGAGCTTTGAAGAAGATATGACAGCAATGGCAGTGAAAGAGTCGATATTTCTCCTGCTGGTGTTGTTTTGCTCTCAGGTAAGCGGAGGAAACGAGTCTGAAAGCCTGAAGCGCCATTAATGAGTGAATCAACGAGTGTTTGAGTGAATCAACGCGTGTTTGTGTGAATCAACGAGTGTTTAAGTGAATCAGCGAGTGTTTGTGTGAATCAACGCGTGTTTGTGTGAATCAGCGAGTGTTTGTGTGAATCAGCGAGTGTTTAAGTGAATCAGCGAGTGTTTACACTATAAAAAGGAGTGTTTGTGTGAATCAGCGAGTGTTTGTGTGAATCAACGCGTGTTTGTGTGAATCGGCGAGTGTTTGAGTGAATCAGCGAGTGTTTGTGTGAATCAACGCGTGTTTGTGTGAATCAGCGAGTGTTTGTGTGAATCAGCGAGTGTTTAAGTGAATCAGCGAGTGTTTACACTATAAAAAGGAGTGTTTGTGTGAATCAGCGAGTGTTTGTGTGAATCAACGCGTGTTTGTGTGAATCGGCGAGTGTTTGTGTGAATCAGCGAGTGTTTGTGTGAATCAGCGAGTGTTTAAGTGAATCAGCGAGTGTTTACACTATAAAAAGGAGTGTTTGTGTGAATCGGCGAGTGTTTGTGTGAATCAGCGAGTGTTTGTGTGAATCGGCGAGTGTTTGAGTGAATCAACGAGTGTTTGTGTGAATCAGCGAGTGTTTGTGTGAATCAACGCGTGTTTGTGTGAATCAGCGAGTGTTTGTGTGAATCAGCGAGTGTTTGTGTGAATCAGCGAGTGTTTAAGTGAATCAGCGAGTGTTTACACTATAAAAAGGAGTGTTTGTGTGAATCAGCGAGTGTTTGAGTGAATCAGCGAGTGTTTGTGTGAATCAGCGAGTGTTTGTGTGAATCAGCGAGTGTTTAAGTGAATCAGCGAGTGTTTACACTATAAAAAGGAGTGTTTGTGTGAATCGGCGAGTGTTTGTGTGAATCAGCGAGTGTTTGTGTGAATCAGCGAGTGTTTGTGTGAATCAGCGAGTGTTTAAGTGAATCAGCGAGTGTTTACACTATAAAAAGGAGTGTTTGTGTGAATCAGCGAGTGTTTGTGTGAATCGGCGAGTGTTTGTGTGAATCAGCGAGTGTTTGTGTGAATCAGCGAGTGTTTGTGTGAATCGGCGAGTGTTTGTGTGAATCAGCGAGTGTTTGTGTGAATCAGCGAGTGTTTGTGTGAATCGGCGAGTGTTTGAGTGAATCAACGAGTGTTTGTGTGAATCAGCGAGTGTTTGTGTGAATCAGCGAGTGTTTGTGTGAATCGGCGAGTGTTTGAGTGAATCAACGAGTGTTTGTGTGAATCAGCGAGTGTTTGTGTGAATCAACGCGTGTTTGTGTGAATCAGCGAGTGTTTGAGTGAATCAGCGAGTGTTTGTGTGAATCAGCGAGTGTTTGTGTGAATCGGCGAGTGTTTGTGTGAATCAGCGAGTGTTTGTGTGAATCAGCGAGTGTTTGTGTGAATCGGCGAGTGTTTGAGTGAATCAGCGAGTGTTTGTGTGAATCAGCGAGTGTTTGTGTGAATCAGCGAGTGTTTGAGTGAATCAGCGAGTGTTTGTGTGAATCAGCGAGTGTTTGTGTGAATCGGCGAGTGTTTGTGTGAATCAGCGAGTGTTTGTGTGAATCAGCGAGTGTTTGTGTGAATCAGCGAGTGTTTGTGTGAATCAGCGAGTGTTTGTGTGAATCAGCGAGTGTTTGTGTGAATCGGCGAGTGTTTGAGTGAATCAACGAGTGTTTGTGTGAATCAGCGAGTGTTTGTGTGAATCAGCGAGTGTTTGTGTGAATCAGCGAGTGTTTGAGTGAATCGACGAGTGTTTGACTGAATCGGCGAGTGTTTGTGTGAATCAGCGAGTGTTTGACTGAATCAGCGAGTGTTTGTGTGAATCGGCGAGTGTTTGACTGAATCGGCGAGTGTTTGTGTGAATCAGCGAGTGTTTGACTGAATCAGCGAGTGTTTGTGTGAATCGGCGAGTGTTTGTGTGAATCGGCGAGTGTTTGTGTGAATCAGCGAGTGTTTGAGTGAATCGGCGAGTGTTTGTGTGAATCGGCGAGTGTTTGACTGAATCAGCGAGTGTTTGAGTGAATCAGCGAGTGTTTGTGTGAATCAGCGAGTGTTTGAGTGAATCAGCGAGTGTTTGTGTGAATCAGCGAGTGTTTGTGTGAATCAGCGAGTGTTTGTGTGAATCGGCGAGTGTTTGTGTGAATCGGCGAGTGTTTGTGTGAATCAGCGAGTGTTTGTGTGAATCAGCGAGTGTTTGTGTGAATCGGCGAGTGTTTGAGTGAATCAACGAGTGTTTGTGTGAATCAGCGAGTGTTTGACTGAATCAGCGAGTGTTTGTGTGAATCAGCGAGTGTTTACACTACAAAAAGGAGAGTTTAAGTGAATCAGCGAGTGTTTAAGTGAATCAGCGAGTGTTTGTGTGAATCAGCGAGTGTTTGAGTGAATCAGCGAGTGTTTGAGTGAATCGGCGAGTGTTTGACTGAATCAGCGAGTGTTTGAGTGAATCGGCGAGTGTTTGACTGAATCGGCGAGTGTTTGAGTGAATCGGCGAGTGTTTGAGTGAATCAGCGAGTGTTTGACTGAATCGGCGAGTGTTTGTGTGAATCGGCGAGTGTTTGACTGAATCGGCGAGTGTTTGAGTGAATCGGCGAGTGTTTGAGTGAATCAGCGAGTGTTTGAGTGAATCGGCGAGTGTTTGAGTGAATCAGCGAGTGTTTGAGTGAATCGGCGAGTGTTTGAGTGAATCGGCGAGTGTTTGAGTGAATCTGCGAGTGTTTGAGTGAATCAGCGAGTGTTTGAGTGAATCGGCGAGTGTTTGACTGAATCGGCGAGTGTTTGACTGAATCGGCGAGTGTTTGTGTGAATCGGCGAGTGTTTGAGTGAATCGGCGAGTGTTTGAGTGAATCGGCGAGTGTTTGAGTGAATCAGCGAGTGTTTGAGTGAATCAGCGAGTGTTTGAGTGAATCAGCGAGTGTTTGAGTGAATCAGCGAGTGTTTGAGTGAATCAGCGAGTGTTTGAGTGAATCGGCGAGTGTTTGACTGAATCGGCGAGTGTTTGAGTGAATCGGCGAGTGTTTGAGTGAATCGGCGAGTGTTTGAGTGAATCGGCGAGTGTTTGAGTGAATCAGCGAGTGTTTGAGTGAATCGGCGAGTGTTTGAGTGAATCGGCGAGTGTTTGTGTGAATCAGCGAGTGTTTGACTGAATCGGCGAGTGTTTGACTGAATCGGCGAGTGTTTGAGTGAATCAGCGAGTGTTTGACTGAATCGGCGAGTGTTTGAGTGAATCGGCGAGTGTTTGAGTGAATCGGCGAGTGTTTGACTGAATCAGCGAGTGTTTGACTGAATCGGCGAGTGTTTGTGTGAATCGGCGAGTGTTTGTGTGAATCGGCGAGTGTTTGACTGAATCGGCGAGTGTTTGACTGAATCGGCGAGTGTTTGAGTGAATCGGCGAGTGTTTGAGTGAATCAGCGAGTGTTTGAGTGAATCGGCGAGTGTTTGAGTGAATCGGCGAGTGTTTGTGTGAATCAGCGAGTGTTTGACTGAATCGGCGAGTGTTTGAGTGAATCGGCGAGTGTTTGACTGAATCGGCGAGTGTTTGACTGAATCGGCGAGTGTTTGTGTGAATCGGCGAGTGTTTGAGTGAATCGGCGAGTGTTTGAGTGAATCGGCGAGTGTTTGACTGAATCAGCGAGTGTTTGACTGAATCGGCGAGTGTTTGTGTGAATCGGCGAGTGTTTGTGTGAATCGGCGAGTGTTTGACTGAATCGGCGAGTGTTTGACTGAATCGGCGAGTGTTTGAGTGAATCGGCGAGTGTTTGAGTGAATCGGCGAGTGTTTGAGTGAATCGGCGAGTGTTTGAGTGAATCGGCGAGTGTTTGTGTGAATCAGCGAGTGTTTGAGTGAATCAGCGAGTGTTTGAGTGAATCGGCGAGTGTTTGAGTGAATCAGCGAGTGTTTGACTGAATCGGCGAGTGTTTGAGTGAATCAGCGAGTGTTTGAGTGAATCGGCGAGTGTTTGAGTGAATCGGCGAGTGTTTGACTGAATCGGCGAGTGTTTGTGTGAATCAGCGAGTGTTTGTGTGAATCAGCGAGTGTTTGAGTGAATCGGCGAGTGTTTGACTGAATCGGCGAGTGTTTGACTGAATCAGCGAGTGTTTGAGTGAATCAGCGAGTGTTTGAGTGAATCAGCGAGTGTTTGAGTGAATCAGCGAGTGTTTGACTGAATCAGCGAGTGTTTGAGTGAATCGGCGAGTGTTTGACTGAATCGGCGAGTGTTTGACTGAATCAGCGAGTGTTTGACTGAATCGGCGAGTGTTTGACTGAATCAGCGAGTGTTTGAGTGAATCAGCGAGTGTTTGAGTGAATCAGCGAGTGTTTGAGTGAATCGGCGAGTGTTTGACTGAATCGGCGAGTGTTTGACTGAATCGGCGAGTGTTTGAGTGAATCGGCGAGTGTTTGTGTGAATCGGCGAGTGTTTGAGTGAATCAGCGAGTGTTTGAGTGAATCAGCGAGTGTTTGAGTGAATCAGCGAGTGTTTGAGTGAATCAGCGAGTGTTTGAGTGAATCGGCGAGTGTTTGACTGAATCAGCGAGTGTTTGACTGAATCAGCGAGTGTTTGACTGAATCAGCGAGTGTTTGACTGAATCAGCGAGTGTTTGACTGAATCGGCGAGTGTTTGACTGAATCGGCGAGTGTTTGAGTGAATCGGCGAGTGTTTGAGTGAATCGGCGAGTGTTTGAGTGAATCGGCGAGTGTTTGACTGAATCAGCGAGTGTTTGACTGAATCAGCGAGTGTTTGAGTGAATCAGCGAGTGTTTGTGTGAATCGGCGAGTGTTTGACTGAATCGGCGAGTGTTTGAGTGAATCGGCGAGTGTTTGTGTGAATCGGCGAGTGTTTGTGTGAATCAGCTAGTGTTTGAGTGAATCAGCGAGTGTTTGACTGAATCAGCGAGTGTTTGAGTGAATCAGCGAGTGTTTGACTGAATCGGCGAGTGTTTGAGTGAATCGGCGAGTGTTTGACTGAATCGGCGAGTGTTTGAGTGAATCGGCGAGTGTTTGAGTGAATCAGCGAGTGTTTGAGTGAATCAGCGAGTGTTTGACTGAATCAGCGAGTGTTTGAGTGAATCGGCGAGTGTTTGACTGAATCGGCGAGTGTTTGAGTGAATCGGCGAGTGTTTGAGTGAATCGGCGAATGTTTGACTGAATCAGCGAGTGTTTGAGTGAATCGGCGAGTGTTTGAGTGAATCGGCGAGTGTTTGAGTGAATCGGCGAGTGTTTGAGTGAATCAACGAGTGTTTGAGTGAATCGGCGAGTGTTTGAGTGAATCAGCGAGTGTTTGACTGAATCGGCGAGTGTTTGTGTGAATCGGCGAGTGTTTGTGTGAATCGGCGAGTGTTTGACTGAATCGGCGAGTGTTTGAGTGAATCGGCGAGTGTTTGAGTGAATCGGCGAGTGTTTGAGTGAATCGGCGAGTGTTTGAGTGAATCGGCGAGTGTTTGACTGAATCGGCGAGTGTTTGACTGAATCGGCGAGTGTTTGACTGAATCGGCGAGTGTTTGAGTGAATCTGCGAGTGTTTGAGTGAATCAGCGAGTGTTTGAGTGAATCGGCGAGTGTTTGACTGAATCAGCGAGTGTTTGACTGAATCAGCGAGTGTTTGACTGAATCAGCGAGTGTTTGAGTGAATCGGCGAGTGTTTGACTGAATCAGCGAGTGTTTGACTGAATCAGCGAGTGTTTGAGTGAATCAGCGAGTGTTTGTGTGAATCGGCGAGTGTTTGACTGAATCGGCGAGTGTTTGAGTGAATCGGCGAGTGTTTGTGTGAATCGGCGAGTGTTTGTGTGAATCAGCTAGTGTTTGAGTGAATCAGCGAGTGTTTGACTGAATCAGCGAGTGTTTGAGTGAATCAGCGAGTGTTTGACTGAATCGGCGAGTGTTTGAGTGAATCGGCGAGTGTTTGACTGAATCGGCGAGTGTTTGAGTGAATCGGCGAGTGTTTGAGTGAATCAGCGAGTGTTTGAGTGAATCAGCGAGTGTTTGACTGAATCAGCGAGTGTTTGAGTGAATCGGCGAGTGTTTGAGTGAATCGGCGAGTGTTTGAGTGAATCGGCGAGTGTTTGAGTGAATCGGCGAATGTTTGACTGAATCAGCGAGTGTTTGAGTGAATCGGCGAGTGTTTGAGTGAATCGGCGAGTGTTTGAGTGAATCGGCGAGTGTTTGAGTGAATCAACGAGTGTTTGAGTGAATCGGCGAGTGTTTGAGTGAATCAGCGAGTGTTTGACTGAATCGGCGAGTGTTTGTGTGAATCGGCGAGTGTTTGTGTGAATCGGCGAGTGTTTGACTGAATCGGCGAGTGTTTGAGTGAATCGGCGAGTGTTTGAGTGAATCGGCGAGTGTTTGAGTGAATCGGCGAGTGTTTGAGTGAATCAGCGAGTGTTTGAGTGAATCGGCGAGTGTTTGAGTGAATCAGCGAGTGTTTGAGTGAATCGGCGAGTGTTTGACTGAATCGGCGAGTGTTTGACTGAATCGGCGAGTGTTTGAGTGAATCTGCGAGTGTTTGAGTGAATCAGCGAGTGTTTGAGTGAATCGGCGAGTGTTTGACTGAATCAGCGAGTGTTTGACTGAATCAGCGAGTGTTTGACTGAATCAGCGAGTGTTTGACTGAATCGGCGAGTGTTTGACTGAATCGGCGAGTGTTTGACTGAATCGGCGAGTGTTTGAGTGAATCGGCGAGTGTTTGAGTGAATCGGCGAGTGTTTGACTGAATCAGCGAGTGTTTGACTGAATCAGCGAGTGTTTGAGTGAATCAGCGAGTGTTTGTGTGAATCGGCGAGTGTTTGACTGAATCGGCGAGTGTTTGAGTGAATCGGCGAGTGTTTGTGTGAATCGGCGAGTGTTTGTGTGAATCAGCTAGTGTTTGAGTGAATCGGCGAGTGTTTGAGTGAATCGGCGAGTGTTTGTGTGAATCGGCGAGTGTTTGTGTGAATCAGCTAGTGTTTGTGTGAATCTGCGAGTGTTTGAGTGAATCGGCGAGTGTTTGAGTGAATCGGCGAGTGTTTGACTGAATCGGCGAGTGTTTGACTGAATCGGCGAGTGTTTGAGTGAATCGGCGAGTGTTTGAGTGAATCTGCGAGTGTTTGAGTGAATCAGCGAGTGTTTGAGTGAATCGGCGAGTGTTTGACTGAATCAGCGAGTGTTTGACTGAATCAGCGAGTGTTTGACTGAATCGGCGAGTGTTTGACTGAATCGGCGAGTGTTTGACTGAATCGGCGAGTGTTTGAGTGAATCGGCGAGTGTTTGAGTGAATCGGCGAGTGTTTGAGTGAATCGGCGAGTGTTTGACTGAATCAGCGAGTGTTTGACTGAATCAGCGAGTGTTTGAGTGAATCAGCGAGTGTTTGTGTGAATCGGCGAGTGTTTGACTGAATCGGCGAGTGTTTGAGTGAATCGGCGAGTGTTTGTGTGAATCGGCGAGTGTTTGTGTGAATCAGCTAGTGTTTGAGTGAATCAGCGAGTGTTTGACTGAATCAGCGAGTGTTTGAGTGAATCAGCGAGTGTTTGACTGAATCGGCGAGTGTTTGAGTGAATCGGCGAGTGTTTGACTGAATCGGCGAGTGTTTGAGTGAATCGGCGAGTGTTTGAGTGAATCGGCGAGTGTTTGACTGAATCAGCGAGTGTTTGACTGAATCAGCGAGTGTTTGAGTGAATCGACGAGTGTTTGAGTGAATCGGCGAGTGTTTGAGTGAATCGGCGAGTGTTTGACTGAATCAGCGAGTGTTTGACTGAATCGGCGAGTGTTTGAGTGAATCGACGAGTGTTTGAGTGAATCGGCGAGTGTTTGAGTGAATCGGCGAGTGTTTGACTGAATCAGCGAGTGTTTGACTGAATCAGCGAGTGTTTGAGTGAATCAGCGAGTGTTTGTGTGAATCGGCGAGTGTTTGACTGAATCGGCGAGTGTTTGAGTGAATCGGCGAGTGTTTGTGTGAATCGGCGAGTGTTTGTGTGAATCAGCTAGTGTTTGAGTGAATCAGCGAGTGTTTGACTGAATCAGCGAGTGTTTGAGTGAATCAGCGAGTGTTTGACTGAATCGGCGAGTGTTTGAGTGAATCGGCGAGTGTTTGACTGAATCGGCGAGTGTTTGAGTGAATCGGCGAGTGTTTGACTGAATCAGCGAGTGTTTGAGTGAATCAGCGAGTGTTTGACTGAATCAGCGAGTGTTTGAGTGAATCGGCGAGTGTTTGACTGAATCGGCGAGTGTTTGAGTGAATCGGCGAGTGTTTGAGTGAATCGGCGAATGTTTGACTGAATCAGCGAGTGTTTGAGTGAATCGGCGAGTGTTTGAGTGAATCGGCGAGTGTTTGAGTGAATCGGCGAGTGTTTGAGTGAATCAACGAGTGTTTGAGTGAATCGGCGAGTGTTTGAGTGAATCAGCGAGTGTTTGACTGAATCGGCGAGTGTTTGTGTGAATCGGCGAGTGTTTGTGTGAATCGGCGAGTGTTTGACTGAATCGGCGAGTGTTTGACTGAATCGGCGAGTGTTTGAGTGAATCTGCGAGTGTTTGAGTGAATCGGCGAGTGTTTGAGTGAATCGGCGAGTGTTTGACTGAATCGGCGAGTGTTTGACTGAATCGGCGAGTGTTTGACTGAATCGGCGAGTGTTTGACTGAATCGGCGAGTGTTTGAGTGAATCTGCGAGTGTTTGAGTGAATCAGCGAGTGTTTGAGTGAATCGGCGAGTGTTTGTGTGAATCAGCGAGTGTTTGACTGAATCGGCGAGTGTTTGAGTGAATCGGCGAGTGTTTGACTGAATCAGCGAGTGTTTGTGTGAATCGGCGAGTGTTTGAGTGAATCGGCGAGTGTTTGACTGAATCGGCGAGTGTTTGTGTGAATCGGCGAGTGTTTGAGTGAATCAGCGAGTGTTTGAGTGAATCGGCGAGTGTTTGACTGAATCGGCGAGTGTTTGAGTGAATCAGCGAGTGTTTGACTGAATCAGCGAGTGTTTGAGTGAATCTGCGAGTGTTTGAGTGAATCAGCGAGTGTTTGAGTGAATCGGCGAGTGTTTGACTGAATCGGCGAGTGTTTGAGTGAATCGGCGAGTGTTTGACTGAATCGGCGAGTGTTTGAGTGAATCGGCGAGTGTTTGACTGAATCGGCGAGTGTTTGACTGAATCGGCGAGTGTTTGACTGAATCAGCGAGTGTTTGAGTGAATCAGCGAGTGTTTGAGTGAATCAGCGAGTGTTTGAGTGAATCAGCGAGTGTTTGAGTGAATCAGCGAGTGTTTGTGTGAATCGGCGAGTGTTTGAGTGAATCAGCGAGTGTTTGAGTGAATCAGCGAGTGTTTGAGTGAATCAGCGAGTGTTTGAGTGAATCAGCGAGTGTTTGAGTGAATCAGCGAGTGTTTGAGTGAATCAGCGAGTGTTTGTGTGAATCAGCGAGTGTTTGAGTGAATCAGCGAGTGTTTGAGTGAATCGGCGAGTGTTTGACTGAATCAGCGAGTGTTTGAGTGAATCGGCGAGTGTTTGACTGAATCAGCGAGTGTTTGACTGAATCAGCGAGTGTTTGAGTGAATCAGCGAGTGTTTGAGTGAATCGGCGAGTGTTTGACTGAATCAGCGAGTGTTTGACTGAATCGGCGAGTGTTTGACTGAATCTGCGAGTGTTTGACTGAATCTGCGAGTGTTTGAGTGAATCTGCGTGTTTGAGTGAATCTGCGAGTGTTTGAGTGAATCGGCGAGTGTTTGTGTGAATCAGCGAGTGTTTGACTGAATCTGCGAGTGTTTGAGTGAATCTGCGAGTGTTTGACTGAATCAGCGAGTGTTTGAGTGAATCGGCGAGTGTTTGTGTGAATCGGCGAGTGTTTGAGTGAATCGGCGAGTGTTTGAGTGAATCGGCGAGTGTTTGACTTAATCAGCGAGTGTTTGAGTGAATCAGCGAGTGTTTGAGTGAATCGGCGAGTGTTTGAGTGAATCGGCGAGTGTTTGACTTAATCAGCGAGTGTTTGAGTGAATCAGCGAGTGTTTGTGTGTTTCTCTCACAGATCGCCAGTCAGGAGGCAATTCTGCATGCGTCTAATGGATCTGCATTCAGAGAATACTGTCTGGTGTTCAACTCGTCCTGGAGCAACATCTCCGACAGCCTGAGAGCAGCGGTGAGAGAGTCAGGCCGGGAAAGATTTTGATTCCTCCTATCGATTCCTTTCAATATGACTTTAAATCATTCAAGCGTGAGAGACTCTGTTTTCTGTTCTCATGTGTATCAGTATATTGGATCCGTGCAGCTCTTAAAGTAACAGCACTAATATTCCTGTCTATAATAACACTAATATTCCTGTCTATAATAACACTAATATTCCTGTCTATAATAACACTAATATTCCCGCTCTATAATAACACTAATATTCCTGTCTATAATAACACTAATATTCCCGCTCTATAATAACACTAATATTCCTGTCTATAATAACACTAATATTCCTGTCTATAATAACACTAATATTCCTGTATATAATAACACTAATCAAACAACAAAAGAAAATGTGTTCGTTCTTTACTGAATAACTTTTGTAACTATATTTGTAATATTTTATTTAAAAACTGCAGTGTTATTTTAAATTTGATTACAGTTTCTGAACCTGAATTCCTAAAAATCTTAAAACACTGTTTATTACAATCGTATCTTTTCTCAGTTGTGTCTATTTGTTGTGATTGCAAATTTTTTATTTGTTCTTTTTTAATTACTGAGTGTTTACTTGTCTTTAATAATGCTTGAAATGTATATTAGTTCGGCTTGTTGTTTTTCTATGGTGTTTTTAAACCACAAGCAAAGTGTTCTTTAGTCTGTTGATTTTTGTTCATAATATTCAGCTACAATTAAATGTTTTGCAATGAGACTAAATGTGAATGATATCTAAGTTTTTTTTTCCTTATTAGAATTGAAATTAGGAAACAATAAGAATTGGAATCAATAAACAGAATCGAAATAGGAATCAGAATCGTTAAATTCAAACGATACCCGGCCAGCCCTGCTTATGTGACTTGCTCAACTCTGTGTGTGTGTGTGTGTGTGTGTGTGTGTGTGTGTGTGTGTAGGTGGGGTATCCCCTGGTGAACCTGACATCCACTCAGCTGTGTTCTGCGGGCCAAGTGACCCCGGGCTCGTTGAAGGGTCAGGCTGTGGTCGTGATGCGTGGAGGCTGTGATTTCACTCAGAAAGCTCTGGTTGCTCAGGATCTGGGTGCGACTGTGCTTCTGATCGCCAGCAACAAAACTCTGGTAAGAGCTGATGATCGTTTCAGCACAAACACCAGTCTGAATCCTCACAAACACCAGTGTGAATCCTCAGTGTGTGAACATGATCTTACCAGGTGTCGCCGTCAACCAACAACTCCGAGTACACCAAGGTGAAGATTCCTCTGGCCCTGCTGAGATACCGGGACCTCCTGGACGCGCTGCAGGTGAAGATGAGACAGTGTGTGTGAGTGTGTGAGTGAGAGGGAGAGTGTGAGTGAGAGAGGGAGAGTGTGAGTGAGAGAGGGAGAGTGAGAGAGTGTGAGTGTGAAGTGAGTGTGAGTGTGAGTGTGAGAGTGAGTGTGAGAGTGAGTGTGAGAGTGAGTGTGAGAGTGTGAGTGTGAGTGTGAGTGTGAGTGTGAGTGTGAGTGTGAGAGTGAGTGTGAGTGTGAGAGTGAGTGTGAGAGTGAGAGTGTGAGTGTGAGTGTGAGTGTGAGAGTGAGTGTGAGAGTGAGAGTGAGTGTGAGTGTGAGTGTGAGAGTGTGAGAGTGAGTGTGAGAGTGAGAGTGAGAGTGAGAGTGAGAGTGAGAGTGAGAGTGTGAGTGTGAGTGAGAGTGAGAGTGAGTGTGAGAGTGAGTGTGAGAGTGAGTGTGAGAGTGAGAGTGAGAGTGAGAGTGAGAGTGTGAGTGAGTGAGAGTGAGAGTGAGAGTGAGAGTGAGTGTGAGAGTGA